>JAKUCM010002299.1:0-74946 GCA_023374145.1 Lepidium sativum | reverse complement strand
TCAGAATAGACTTAATCAAAACCTCTTTCCCTGCTTTGGATAAGAACATGTTAGACCAAGTAGCTAATTGTGCCTGTAACTTATCGGCTACAAAAGAAAACACCTTTGCTCTAGACCCTCCTACTATTTCCGGTAGTCCTAAATACTGCCCTAAACTACCAATTTTACTAATCCCAAAATTTGTTGATTTTTGTTTGAGCATCCCGACCCAACATGCTTCCCAAATTGTATTGATGACTTGTCAAAATTAATTTTTCTGACCCGACAAGCTTTCATATTCGGCGAGTATCTTGAGAATATGTATTGCCTCTGCTTTATTCGCTTGACAAAAAAATAGTTTATCATCCGCAAAAAGAAGATGCGAGATTGACGGACTAGATCTAGCAACTTTTATCCCAATAATGAATTTATCCTGACCCGCCTTAAGCAATTTGGCTATAAGAACCTCCGAACATAGGATACAAATGTATGGGGATAGAGGACCCCCTTACCGTATCCCCCGCTCAGGAACAATACACCCTCCTCGGACCCCATTAATTATTATTGAGTACTCTACACTTGTAATACACCACATAATACACTGTGTCCATTTGTCACAAAAACCCAAATTTCCCATTATCGCAGCTAGAAAATTCATTTCCACTCTACCATACGCTTTACTCATATCAATTTTTATTACCATGAACTTGCTACTTATCGACTTATTTGTTCGTAATGCATGTACCATTTCCTGGACGATCATAATATTATCCGAAATCAAATGGCCTACTACAAATGTTGACTGTGTCTCTGACACAATCTTTGGTAATACTCGTTTTAGCCGTAACCCTAATGTTTTTGCGACCAATTTATACCCAATATTACACAAACTAATAGGCTGAAATTCCATCATCTTAGTCGGACGAGGCACCTTAGGTATAAGACAAATGGGTCCATTTGAAACAGAGCAGTTTTGACCTCCTCTTCGGAAATATGTCGCATCAGGAATTGATTATCCATATATGTTACCTTACAATCTAAATCGTGGACACGAACCTGTCGTGTCCCAGTGGTTGAGAAAAGATCTGAGAAATAGGTTATTGCCTCCTTCAAGACATCTTCGTCTTTCGCAACCCACTGACCAAAATTGTCTACTAAACCAATTATCCTATTACGTGCTCGCCGCATATGCACCACTGTATGGAAAAACTTGGTATTCTCATCACCCTCTTTCAACCACTTATTTATACTTTTCTGCTTCCAATAGACCTCCTCCTCAGTATAGGCTGACTTAAGCTTAACATTAGCTTCACGTAAGGCATCCATATCGACAACTGCACTAGCATTTTGTAGTTCCACTGCCGTTTTCCAATAATCAATTTCCTGTTTACCTAACTTTAAATTTTCACTTCTCCAGTGAGATATTTTCTTCTGACAAAACCAAATTTTTTCCACCAAAGAAGAACGTGACCGCGATCTAATCTCGCTCCTCTTCCAGCTACGTTCTATAATATCCCTGAATCCCTCTGTTCCCAACCATCTTTTATCAAAACAAAAACGTTTAGCCTTGACCGTACATAGCTGATCTTGGAAACTCACTAAGATTGGCTGATGATCGGATCCTACCATATCCAGATAGTTGATTTCCGATTTTGGAAACAACTCATGCCAATCAGTATTACCAAAAGCTTTGTCTAAAACACAATGAACTACTCCGTTACTGTGTACACCTCTCTAGGACCACATGTTTCCAATTTGTGGAAACTCTAACAAACCACAATCCCTCAGCATTTGATTAAAAGGTACAAAAGAATTTATACTCCTCATAATTCCTCCTTGTTTTTCATGATTTCCAGAGATCTCGTTAAAATCCCCACATATAGTCCATGGGCCTGAACGAGTGATGCCTGATCGTGTGAGTCTTTCCAAACATATGATCTTTTTGTTTGAACTGGTTCACCGTAAAAGAAGGTAATATGGGAAGTAATTCCTATAAGATCGACTGATAAATCTATCATATGTTTGTCCCTATAGTTAATTGTTACATTATTATTATCGTAATACATTACAGCTAGCTTCCACTAGAGCCCAATGGTTCAACTGTTAACAATTTATTATAGCCCAAATGTTGTTGAACTTTTATCAAAAAAATGTTCTTTAGTTTTTGTTTCCGACAAGAATAAAAAATCCGGCTTTAAAACTCGCAAAATATTTCTAAGATAATTAATTGTAGGGTAATAAGAGATTCAAAAGTCATATTGTATATACAAATTTTTTTTTTCTTTTCTCCTGTTTTTAGTTATGTATATAAACAAAAACATATATTTAGCGATTAAATGAAATTAAAAAGAATGAGACCAACCTTTTTAATTTCTTTTCACCTTAGCTCACAATTTTAATTAGAGCCGAAAGAAATAATCAATGTTGAAATATACAATTAATAAAAATATAATTTTTGGAAAGATTTTTAACATTGACAAAAATTAACTTTAATGTTCAAAACTTTCCGAATTAAGACAAAAAAGAAATGGCAGAATTGATTTCGAAGGGGATGAAAGAAAAGAAAACTAGTCAATTTGTGAGATCGACCACTATTTTCAAAACTTTAAAGCAGTTCGTCATAAATTCCACTTCCAAAATCTTTAAAAATAAAAAATAATAACAAGTTTATAAGAAAAGAAGTGAATAATATCTTTCATTTATACCAAAACAAAAATAAAATTACAAAAAAACAAAAACAATAAATTCCAAAAACCATTTGGTAACCTAGTAACCTCTAATTAATAAATTAACTAACTCGAATAAGTTGAAATTCTTTTGCTATTTATGCTTCTTTTCCTTTTCAACTAATTTCCCATATATATTATATATAAAAAAACAAGACAATAATTATGTTTTCTTCCCAATAAAACTACAAGGAAAAATGATGTTGACTTTTCAACGCTATTAGGTTTTAGATGCACGCATCATCAACGGTCAAGATCACTGATCACAAATCACACACTCTAATATCACGCCACGTGTCGAAGACACTACTAACACAGCACTACCACCGACAATTAAGTGAAATCGGACAATCTTAACTGTCATGTTTAAAAACACAGAATCTCTTCAAGTAGTAAAACTTCGATAAATTTACAGTGAAATTATCAAAATTATTCGAATCTTTATAGAAATCTCTTCTATAATGGAAACTCAGATCTTCTCTTAAAAGCTTCCCACATACAGATCTTACACCAAAAATCTATCTTTAGGAAGAAGACGAAGAAGAAGAAAGATGATTGAGAGGTGTTTAGGAGCTTACCGGTACCGGAGACTCCAAAGAGCTTTACGACATTTGAAGGTAACGATTCTCTGTCTTGCTCTTACCGTTGTTGTTCTACGTAGCACAATCGGAGCTGGTAAATTTGGAACTCCGGAGCAAGATCTTGACGAGATCCGTCAACATTTCCAAACACGCAAAACAGGTGAGCCTCACCGTGTTCTAGAAGAAATCCAAACTGGAGGAGATTCTTCTAGTTCTGATGATGGAGCTGGAAGTTCTGGTGGGAGTAATAATTACGAGACATTTGATATCAATAAGATATTCGTTGACGAAGGTGAAGAAGAGAAGCCTGACCCGAATAAACCGTATACTCTTGGACCTAAGATATCAGATTGGGATGAACAGAGATCTGATTGGTTAGCTAAGAACCCTAGTTTCCCCAATTTCATCGGAGTTAATAAGCCACGTGTTCTTTTGGTGACTGGTTCAGCTCCAAAACCATGTGAGAATCCTGTCGGTGATCATTACCTCTTGAAATCGATTAAGAACAAGATCGATTATTGTAGATTACATGGGATCGAGATCTTCTACAACATGGCTCTTCTTGATGCTGAGATGGCTGGTTTTTGGGCAAAGCTTCCATTGATTAGGAAGCTTTTACTTTCTCATCCTGAGATTGAGTTTCTTTGGTGGATGGATAGTGATGCAATGTTTACTGATATGGCGTTTGAGCTTCCATGGGAGAGATATAAGGAGTACAATCTGGTGATGCACGGATGGAATGAGATGGTTTATGATCAGAAGAACTGGATTGGTTTGAACACTGGTAGTTTCTTGCTTAGGAACAATCAATGGGCTCTTGATTTGCTTGACACTTGGGCTCCTATGGGTCCTAAAGGAAAGATTCGTGAGGAAGCAGGGAAGGTCTTGACTCGTGAGCTTAAGGATAGACCGGTGTTCGAAGCTGATGATCAGTCTGCTATGGTTTATCTGTTGGCTACTCAACGAGACGCTTGGGGATCTAAGGTAAGAACTAAACGTTTACTTGTTTAAAGTTGTGAACTTTATTCCATTTCAGTATTGGTTTGATCTGAAAATGAATGATCTGAATTTGGAAAATTTAGATCAAGATTCAAATTGACTAACTCGTTAAACCAATACTTATAAGTATAGACACATAAAGTTGGTTTTTTGCTCACAAATCACAATGTGAATTGCTTTTTATCAGTTTATAACATCTCTAGATCGCATAACAATCAGTGTTTTGATCTCAAATCACAATGTGAATTCAATCTTGTTTGTTTATTACATGAAAAACAACCAGAAAGATCTTTTTTATTTTTTACTTTTAACTGACGATGTGAGTTATATCTTGTGTTTTTACATGTTTCTTGATCTCATAAAGATCGACTTTTTGGCTCGCAAATCACAATGTAAATTACATATTGTTGGTTGATACCGGTTTTTTTCCCATAAATGACAACGTGAGTTACATCTTGTGTTTTTTCCATATCTCTTGATCTCATAAACATCGATTTTTTGGATCACAAATCACAATGTGGGTTACATCTAGAGGATTATCACGTCTCTTGATTGCATAAAGATTGGATTGTCTCATCACAAATCACAATATGAGTTTTGTCCTGTGATTTCAAACATGTACAAGGTTTATTCATTGAAGTAGAACAAAAAAATTCTGCTTGGTTGTGGGTTTTGTTGAGCTAATCATTTGACCTACTGCATTGTTATAGGTGTACCTAGAAAGCGGATACTATCTTCATGGTTACTGGGGAATTCTTGTGGACCGATATGAAGAAATGATAGAAAACTACCACCCTGGTCTAGGCGACCACAGATGGCCATTAGTTACTCACTTTGTCGGTTGCAAACCCTGTGGGAAATTTGGTGATTACCCAGTGGAAAGGTGTCTAAAACAAATGGACAGGGCCTTTAACTTTGGAGACAATCAAATTCTACAAATCTATGGTTTCACTCACAAATCTTTGGCTAGTCGAAAAGTCAAGAGAGTAAGGAATGAGACTAGCAATCCGCTTGAGATGAAAGACGAACTTGGGTTGCTTCATCCAGCTTTTAAGGCAGTTAAGGTACAACAAACCAATCAAGATTGAAATCAGATCTATGTTTAGGGTTTTGATGTTTTGTTTCATGCAATATTTATGTCCTGTGTCTTTGTTTGTTGTTGTACTAAGATGGATGATACAAAGTATTGTGCAGAGACCAGTTTATTCTTTGGTTTTTACTTTTCCTCTACGTCTAGAGTTCTACACTATAACAAAATAAAATTTGTTGCATTCCTTTTTTGTATTACATAATACTTATATCTAGTAGCTTCTTGGACAATAAGCAAGCTTTTAACTTCTTTTTTTATCTGATTTCATGTTTAACTAAATCTATCATAAAATCTAGGTTTTCAATTAACAAAATGTCAAAAAATATTGACTGAATTAGTATAGTTTACAAGTTTCTATTCATAACTTTGTGTAGTTTTGTTCGGAGTTTGAACTCAAAAATGAAATTCGGCAATATAATTCGAGCATATGGGCTATTATTGGGCTTTATAAAAGCCCATTGGCGTGCGAAAGCTAAATCCCGGCCTAATATATGGAACCACCCATGATATACAAAAATCCAAGATAATTCGTAGATAATCTATGAGGAAAATAGTTTGTGGCCAAGCAATTTTGGGGTGGCAGAATCAACAAACAAACAAAAAGTTTTTTTCTTTATAAATTGCAATTTCGAATTAAAACTCTTTCTCCATTTGTTTTGTTTTGTGTGTTTTAATGAGCACAAGATACAACAAAACCCTAAACTTTTCCGACTTCAAAAAGCCTAGTTTAATGAGCTCAACATTCATTTTTCATTTGGGAAAAAATCAATATGTTTTTAACAAAAAATCAAATCAATTAATTATATGAAGATTTTTGAAAATTACAAGCAAAATGACTTATAGAAATTACCAAAAAAAGTTATTGAAAATATTAAAAATTTATGGTAACTTTTTATATAATATATTATAAAATTTACTGATCAAATTTTAATCGTAATTTTGTTTTTTTTTTTTTGAAACTATAAATTTTTTATCGAGTTATTCTCAATCTGGTAGTTAAAATGATTCATCTTATAATTTAAGTATATAATTTTGATTCCTCTTACTATATTAATAGATTAAAAATAATTTTAAGGGTGAGTTTTACTCTATGAATCTCGGATGTTTGGTGGTCTCATTTTTTACCAAAAAAAAACTATAAACTCTTTTACAATTTTGTTTAAATCTACACTAATAAAAATAAGGTTTTGAGACTTTTAAGCCATCCAACTCATCTTTCTCAAACTCCTATATTGTTGCCACATCAGCTTATGTTTTAGAAATAATTTTTTTTAAAAAAAACTCAAAACAATTATTTGTTTAATCACATTACTTGCTTTTAAATTAGACATTAACTCATCACCTTCCACTTTGTAATTACTCACCAGATCCCACTATCTTACATTAAATTAATGCAATTACTTTCAATAAAGAGAAAGAAGAAGCTGAGAGGACAATTACTTTCATAATGCAATTACTATAGGTTAATGCAATTACTTTCAATAAAGAAAAATAAGAAGCTGAGTGGACAATGCCCCATAGCTTTTGATTAATTTTGATCTCCTAATCCCTTTCCTATATCATAGCTATTTGAATACCTAAAACTTTTTTTTGTGTTAACTTAAAAAAAAACAATTATTTGCTTAATCACATTACTTGCTTTTAAATTAGACATTAACTCATCACAACCCACTTTGTAATTACTCACCAGAGCCCACTATATCACATTAAATTTACGTTTTCGCATACAAATATTAGTCCCTCACCTTAATTTCCCATACTATTCGAGAGATAACAAACCACCATATTAACGCCTCCATCTCCACTTACCAAAAGATGACACCACAAATTACCGTCCCCTCTTCCAAATCATTCACTTTTGAAGTCCTTGATGAAATAGACGGCCAATTCTGCAGTGAAGAGGTCATTGCACGACTCATGCATCATCTGGAAGCTAGGAATTTCAAAATGAGCAATATTCTAATAGGCATTGAACTCCTCCTCTTGGACTCCAAGGTACATTGAAATCTATTTCTTCTAAATATTATTTGGAGTTATATAGGATTTGAATAATAGATCAAACTTTTTTTGATATTACTGTTAACAAAAGAACCTGTTGAATTTTAATGACTACCAACACACTTTCTATTAAACCTTGTTTATAGAGTAAGTATAGGCGTTCCTTCAATATAATGTTTGATGAAGATATTTGAAACTAATCTAGATCTTAATTACACGTTTTATTTTAGCTAATGGAATATGAGTTAAAAATAATATGCATATATATATATATATTAATTTGTTATTATAACTAAACAAAAATGTAGATGCATATTATTATTCTCTAACCATATAAGTGAATTATTTATACGTATGATTTAAATATTGAGTTACAACTTCACGAAATTATTTTGTTAAAAATTTCTTAAAAACACTTTTACATTGACATGTCATTCAATTTTTTTGTGCTCATGCTTCAGAATATTTTATATATTAAATTTATTATATTATCTTTATATTGTTAAACAACTAAGCTACAATAGATATATTTTTGATATATGAATACAAGAAAAGCAAAAAAAATTATTAAAATGACATTGAAAATAGAAAACGATAGTATGATTTATGAATCAAAATCACAAACATAGAGAATTTAAAAGAAACTAACGAATATAAATATATGACTAATGCTCACAGCTATCTCGAATCTACAGTTGCAGAATTTTAGGCCTTCGATTTTGTATGTCTTGCTCTCTTTTTGATGTGTTTTTCCTTTTCAAGCCCATTTTGTTTTAAAATTTTTGTGTTCCTTATAATTTTTCTAAGCTTTTTAATACGTACAAGAAGAATATTAAAGGCATTAAACTCCTCCTCTTGGACTCCAAGGTATATTGAAATCTATTTCTTCTAAATATACAACACTGATTTTTTCATATCAATACGATTGCAGGGAAATGCTGTTCAATGTTTTATTTCGGCAAACCGGGCAACTCGGTTTCAAGAAGAATTGATGGCGACCACAGTATAGAAATTGAAAAACTTCATGATCAATCCAAGCAAGAAGTACTACCGCGTCTCCGACTACAAACACTCCATCTGTTTCACTGACAAAACAACATTCCTCCTGCCACCACTCGGAGATCACATAATTGAAGAAGACAAGTTTAGGCTAAAGACTTTCCAAGAGTTTTATGCAATTGCTGATTACTAACATTGACCTCTTCGGTAACCCAATACTTACCCATTTACAATACTTAGCACATAAACATCACGCCACACGAACTTACTTTTACGTCTTTTAGATGTCATAGGTGAGCTCCGCGTAATTTCATGTGACAACCTCCACTTGACATCCACTAAAGAAATGACACCTCAAGTACATGACACAAGATCAAGTGATAAAGTGTTTCTACACCTCCAACATCAAGAGTAAGCTTTCGTAAGCTTTACGCTTAATACATCTCCCTCTCAAGATAACGACCTAATATTGAATATCCAGTGGTGACACAATCCGTGTTAGCTTATGGGGAAACATTGCCGAAAAGTTTATGACCCGATGGAATAACGCACACATCAAGCCAAAAGTGATTCTCATCACTACTGTGAACCCAAAATCTATAGGAGGTATATTAAAATCCATGTTCACTAATCCCAAATACAAATACAACTTATATTCGATCCCACTACACACCTAATTTTCCTACAGGTGCTGTAACCCTAAACTCGACATCAGCTACCCGCCTCCTTTTTGACAATGATGTTGATAACACCAAAGGTTTTTTCAAAAGGTATATTCTCTGATGCTATTGCATGATTACCATCATTTCCCAATGATAGCCAAATCGACACTAACATAACAACAAAAACACATTTCAGCTTATCTCAAAGTGACAAGATACCTCCGACTGTTTCAAGCGCATCATCCTCCATCACAAAACTAGAAACTGTGACTATCAAAGAATTACATCAGTATCTGCAAAGTGAAACTCCACAGGTCAGTCCCTTTTCAAAACTAATAACCATACAAGTTCTAAACTCTATAACACAGTCGTCGAGATTATTAATTGCTTTCCAATGACAAACAAACAAGGCGGCAAGCTTTATCTGTCTCGCTACAATAAATGCCATCGACGAACAATATGGTTGGTACTACATCTCGGCCTCATCAGGTTTGCACACTATGCTTTCATTTGAAAAGGACATGTCCAACACAAACACAAACTAAACAACAAATAATTGTATCAAATGGTTGTGTAGGTACCACTTTGAAGTAAGGGTCTGTGACCACAACAAAGACACAACAACATTTGTGATTTTTGATCGTGAAGGGACAAACTTTGTAGGACGGAAAGCCTCTGAAATTATAAACACATTCATCGAGGTATATTCAATGCCCTTGCACCTCAAAAACACACATACACCTTCCATACAAGTAATAACCAAACTTTGTTACCTTTTCACCCAGAGTGATGATAAAAATGAAGCACTAACAACTAAAACTCATGAAAGTTAAAAACACATTATTGACCAAACTTGCAAATTCCATATCAAAGTGTCAATGTACAACTTCCAAGCTTCACGTCAAACTTTCACTATCTCTCGTATTATTCTGAACGACGAGGCGTCCGGAATAAACAACCCCATATATGCTGATTGTGCAATTCTTTCCAAGGCTCGGAACACACATCCAAACGAAATATCCGATGAAGACGTGAAGAATGAGAAGCGTCTCCGTCTAGACAACTAAACCAGCTTATTCACCTCACATTACAAGTTGTTTCTTTGATTTAATTTAAAATCATTCTCAATGTTACAATTTTTGTCAATTTCCTGTCCCTCCATACTATTCACAAGTTCCATCTTATTTCTCCTTTTTGGTTTAACGTTGCACTAATACGAGATCATCTTTCTATAAAATTACTTCCACTGAATATTCATTACTATCCAAATGTTGTGTTTTGTTGAATATGCAGTACATTAATAAAGTCATCCAAAGTTTATTGGATCTATCGTGACACAAACCTGCAAATGGCTTCATTAATCCAAGGTGTAGATAATGAGTTAATAAAGAGATTGCAGGAAACAAAATAATTTAAAGTAAGATAAGATGAACTGTATTTATCTTTTTTGTTACATATCTGAAAAACCTAAATTGAATATGAACCGAGTCAAAGAAAAAACTTAAATAGGTTTCTTTAATAAAATTTCTTTAGAATAAACATTTCATAATATATTATATAATCAATTAGCTTATATATCATAATTTAGTTATTATATATTTGGAAAAATACTAATATTAAACCGTTTATTATATATCTAGATTTTGTCATTCATAAATCAAAACCCTATAATTACCTAAAACCGAACCTTACTTTAAAACAAAAGAAAACAAATAAAATTACATTTCACAATGATTTTTACTAATTTGGAAATTCTTTCATAGTTAAACTACATTCACTACTACTGCTCTTTATCTCTCTTTATTTGATTTTGGTAAATATTATTTTCAAAGTCTAAAACAATTTAAAAAAGAAAATTTTGGGTCCTACGAATTTTGTTCCACACCAATGGTAGTTGTTAATTTACAAATCCTAAAAGCCCAAAGTTCAACCCCTAATTAATACAAGTGGTATTAAATAAAAAATTTATTGTGTATGTTACAATTATAAATAGAGCCTCCTCGGTCCAAAAAGATAAAAAGAATAAAACATATTTTTCAAGCCAATAACTCTCATTTACACAAAGTCTACAAGAACAAGCTATGATTATAATAATAAAATTTACATTAATTTACATAAACCTTCCGAATTAAATTTATCAACTTCATTCGTATGTTACTCTAAATAAACGAGTATTACTTCTTATTGACCAAATTTTGGTTTCTCCATTTTCCAAACGTATACATCACTCAACAACACATTAAACTGAAATTGGTAAATAATACATTTAAGAAGTATATATATATGTATAACTAAGAGATCATCATCAAAATCACAAAAACCATTCACACCGAATCCGCTTCCTCTCACATACTCTTTTTCATTTGAAGGTCGTCTTCCTAACATTCATATGCGAAGTGAAACTTATCTCAAGATCAAAAGACCACTCACACAATAGAGTAATATTGTTATACAAATTCCTTTCCAAACAAACTGAACGCCTATATTATGGACCACCTTGACACATAATCTTCACTACTTCCTAACACACCATGACATAGAAGATACAAAAGCAACTAGTATGATTGACAACTTCATGGCATACATAACTGGTGTTGACATATCTACAAATTTGGAAACAGGTAACAATATAACAATATATTTCAACATTAAATATTACAACTACCAAGCTCGATCAAGAATAGACACAGATTTGGTCGCTGCCCTATTAAAATTCACTATAAGAAATGCCACTTTTGATGAGGAAACTGAAAATTGCACTATTTGCCTTCAAACATTCAAATGATGAGATGTCATTAATAATCTAGCCTGCAACCACATCTACCACCATGATTGTATAATAAGTTGGCTTAACGCAAATAAAAATTGTCCAATATGTAAGGAAACATATATTTAATTTTACCATTCCAAATAATGATAAAATTATCCCTTTGTGATTCACATACCTTTCATTATAGAAATACAACACAAATCACAAAATTTGACAAAATACCCAACAAATAAACTACACATAAATGTTTCTAAACCAAAAACCGTAGTCCCTCGTTCTTAAAATGACAACGTTTGGAGTGCACCTTGGTGACTTCACCAACTTGTGAGGCGAGGGTAATTGAGTAATTTCAGCTTCATCCTCATAAAACGACTGAGAAGATAAAATCCCAAAGCGCAAGAGCCATTTTTTGTTCGCTCACTGACCTTATCTCTCTCTCTCAATTCTCTCTTCTTCAGAGAGAGCAGCAATACTCAATCATAAAATCTTCCACGGAATTATACAATAAGAAGGGTAAATTCTTCTAAACCCTTAACCCTTATCGCTATCTCAATCCCCCACAAGTTTTGTGGAGAGTTAGATAAAATTCTCAGTAGCAAGCGGATATGGACTCAAAGTCGATAACACCAGAAGAAACGAACCCTTTTTACGCTTCTGGGCAATCAGGTTTTCTCCTTTCTATCTTTTCTATTGGGTTTAATCTGATATTCTGGGAAAAAGGTTTTAATTTTGAGTAAATTATGTTACAGGAAAAACCTATGCTTCCGTTGTTGCCGCCGCTGCTGCTGCAGCTGCTACTAAGGAAGGTGGGGCTGTGAGTGGTGCGAAGGAGTTGGATTCCTCGTCGGAAGCTGTGTCTGGTAATTCGGATAAGGGTGGAGCTGATACTTTATCTGACGCAGAGAAGGAGAAGGAGAAGCCGAATTCGGAGGTGGGCGGTGAAGAGAAAGGTTCTGACAAGGGGGAGTCCATAAAGGAGGATTCTGGTATTCCTGAAGTTGTTTCTGATGTAACAATTGGAAAAGATGATGTTTCATTGCTATCTCCGAAGCCTGATGATGTTTCTGATGGTGTTGGGGTTTCCGAGGAGAACAAGAAGGTTAATGACGGCGTGGAAGATATTAAAGAAGATGGTGATAGTAAGCTTGAAAATGGAAGTGTTGATGTTGCAGAGAAGCAGGCTTCCACAGGTGGACTAAAGGATGAGAATTCGGAAATGGAGAAAAAGAAAGTTGGGGAGAGTGAGAGTAAAGTGGCAGATGTAGAAGAAGTTGTTGGATCGGAAAAATATGATGAGATAACGAAGGCAGATGTAATCAGTGAGGAGGAGAGTGACTTGACTGGGAAAGTTGATGTTGACGATAAAATAGATAATGTTTTTGAAGGAGAGGGTGTGAAATTAACTGATAAAGGAGACGTCATAGTGGAATCGTCCACTGCAGAATCTGTGCATGTTGATGCGGCAAAACCAGGGGTGGTTGTTGTAGGAGACGTAGAGGGAAGTGAGGAGTTGAAGATTAATACTGATGGTGAAAAACTTGAAGTGGCTAATAAGTTTGATCAAATTGGCGATGATAATGGTGGTGGAGTTGAACCTGAGTCTGATAAGGCTACTGAGGAAGTCGGAGAAAAAGTAACTAGCGGAGCTGATTCTATCCTAGATTCCTCTAAACTAGAATCTGCTGATATTGATGCTGCAGAGCCAGAGGTTGTAGCTGCCGAAAGTGGGACTGAAACAACGGATGTTAAAGAAGCTAAGGGATTGGAGAAGGGTATGACTTATGCTGAGGTAATCAAGGCAGCTAGTGCAGTAGCTGACAATGGAACCAAAGAAGAGGAGAGTGTGTTCGGTGGCGTAGTCGATGAAGAAGGTGTTAAGTTAACCAATAGAGGAGATTCCCTGGTGGACTCATCTGCTATAAAAAACTGTGGATGTAGATGTGGCAAACCCAGGGGTTGCGGTTGTTGGAGAGGTAAAGGCGAGTGAGGTGCTGGCAACTGATGGTTACATCGCTGATGTGCATAATAAGTTTGATCCGGTTGTCCAAGCTGAAAGCGGTGGAGTTGAACATGAATCTGATAAAGTCACTGAGGAGGGAGGAGAAAAGTTGACTAGCGGAGGAGACATTAGTGTTGCTTCCTCTGTGGTGGACTCTGTTGATGCTGATATCAATGTAGCAGAGCCAGGTATTGTGGTTGTCAAGCCGGCAAAGGAGGCTGAAATTAAGGAAGATGATGGAGATGATGTGGTTGAAAAGACCGTCCCAAATGTTGCAGAACCTGATGACCTCACTGCTGCATATGATGGTAATTTTGAATTGGCTGCTAAAGAAACATCAGGGGCAGCGAGAGTAGAGCTTGAAGAACCAAAAGTAGGTGTGGAAGAAGAAGAATTGCCTGTTTCTGAAAGTTTAGACGCTGGTTCAGTTGATGCAAACGAGGAATCAAAACCAGCAGCTGAGTCACAGTTTGAAGTAAACCCTAACCCAGAGGTTGGGAAGTTTTCGAAGGGGACAATGCTGAAAAGAGTGAAAACAAGCTCCCAGTCGCAGACACTGTTTCTTCGCGTGACTTTAGCTTTGAAAGTAAGGAAGTGAACCAGGAAAATTCTAGAGAAGGTGTTATCGAGGTTGATGGGTCTGAGAGTGAAGTCGAAACCGAAAAGATGATATTTGGGAGTTCTGAGGCTGCAAAACAGTTCTTAGCAGAGCTGGAAAAGGCTTCTTCGGGTATTGATGCACATTCTGATGAAGGGAATATTTCAAACAATATGTCAGATAGGATTGATGGCCAGATTGTTACCGATTCTGACGAGGATGTAGATACAGAAGATGAAGGTGAGGAGAAAATGTTTGATTCTGCAGCTTTGGCTGCACTTTTGAAGGCAGCCACTGGTGATGGAAGTTCAGAAGGTGGCAATTTTACCATAACATCTCAGGATGGTACGAAGCTTTTCTCTATGGATCGACCTGCTGGTTTGAGTTCATCTTTAAGACCCTTGAGACCTGCAGCAGCTCCACGTGCAAACCGTTCCAACTTCGTCTCCAATCCTAACGTCACATTGGTGGATGAGACTGAGGTTAACTTGAGCGAGGACGAGAAACAGAAATTGGAGAAGTTGCAAAGCCTCCGTGTGAAGTTCTTGCGACTTTTGCAAAGGTTGGGGCATTTGGCAGAAGATTCAATAGCAGCGCAGGTTCTTTATCGTATTGCACTACTTGCTGGGAGACAAACAGGGCAGTTATTCAGTCTTGATGCTGCAAAGAAGAAGGCTGTGGAGTCTGAGGCCGAGGGAAACGAAGATTTAGACTTCTCTCTCAGAATACTAGTCCTTGGAAAAGCTGGTGTGGGAAAAAGTGCTACGATAAACTCTATTTTGGGAAATCCGAAGGCCTCCATTGATGCTTTTGGGCTATCAACCACTTCGGTTAGAGAAATCTCTGAAACAGTGGGTGGTGTTAAGATCACCTTTATTGATACGCCTGGATTGAAGTCTGCTGCAATGGATCAAAGTATAAATGCAAAAATGTTGTCTTCTGTAAAGAAGGTAATAAAGAAGTGTCCCCCTGATATTGTTCTCTATGTAGATCGGCTTGATACCCAGACCAGGGACTTGAACAATTTACCCTTGCTGAGGACGGTTACTGCTTCTCTTGGTTCATCTATATGGAAGAACGCCATAGTGACACTGACCCATGCTGCTTCGGCCCCTCCTGACGGCCCATCTGGTGCCCCTTTGAGCTACGATGTGTTTGTAGCGCAGTGCTCACATATTGTTCAACAGTCTATAGGACAGGCCGTTGGTGATCTACGCTTGATGAACCCAAGTCTGATGAATCCTGTTTCTCTTGTTGAGAATCACCCCTTGTGTAGGAAGAACCGGGAGGGAGTGAAGGTTCTGCCGAACGGCCAAACTTGGAGACCTCAGCTGTTGCTATTGTGCTATTCCCTGAAGGTTTTATCAGAAGCAAATTCTCTACTGAAGCCTCAAGAACCTTTGGACCATCGTAAAGTATTTGGTTTCCGAGTTCGATCCCCACCTCTCCCATACTTGTTGTCTTGGCTGTTGCAGTCCCGTGCACATCCTAAGCTCCCTGGAGACCAAGGTGGTGATAGTGTTGATTCTGACATCGAAATTGATGATGTATCTGATTGTGAGCAGGAAGATGGGGAAGATGATGAGTATGACCAGCTTCCACCATTTAAGCCTCTTCGAAAAACCCAACTTGCCAAACTTTCAAAGGAGCAGAGAAAGGCATATTTCGAGGAATATGATTACCGGGTAAAGCTCCTGCAGAAGAAGCAATGGAGAGAGGAATTAAAGAGGATGAAAGAAATGAAGAAAAATGGGAAAAAGGTGGGCGAAAGTGAGCTTGGTTATCCGGGAGAAGAGGAGGATCCCGAAAATGGTGCTCCAGCTGCAGTGCCAGTTCCATTGCCCGATATGGTTTTACCACCTTCATTTGATAGTGATAATTCAGCTTACCGATACCGTTTTCTGGAACCTACCTCACAGCTTCTAACCAGGCCAGTGTTGGACACTCATGGTTGGGACCATGACTGTGGGTATGATGGCGTCAATGCAGAACACAGTCTTGCTATAGTAAGCCGATTCCCTGCGACAGCTACTGTCCAAGTCACCAAGGATAAGAAAGAGTTCAACATACATCTAGACTCTTCAGTGTCTGCTAAGCACGGTGAGAATGGATCCTCCATGGCAGGATTTGATATCCAGAATGTAGGTAAGCAGCTTGCATATGTAGTCAGAGGGGAAACCAAATTCAAGAATTTGAGGAAGAACAAGACCACTCTTGGAGGGTCAGTGACATTCTTGGGAGAGAACGTTGCCACTGGTGTCAAACTCGAGGACCAAATAGCACTGGGGAAAAGGTTTGTGCTTGTAGGAAGCACTGGGACCATGCAATCACAGGGAGATTCAGCCTATGGTGCAAACCTCGAGGTCAGGCTTAGGGAAGCTGATTTCCCAATTGGCCAGGACCAATCCTCCTTAGGGCTGTCTCTGGTGAAGTGGAGAGGAGATTTAGCTCTCGGAGCCAATCTCCAATCACAACTTTCTGTTGGAAGGCACTCAAAGATAGCGCTTCGTGCAGGACTTAACAACAAGATGAGCGGACAGATCACAGTCCGGACCAGCAGCTCAGATCAGTTGCAGATTGCTCTCACGGCCATTCTTCCAATTGCAGTGTCAATTTACAAGAGCATTCGACCAGAAGGAGTGAACGACAAGTACTCTATGTACTAAGTATCTTTGCAACTTTCTCTGCTGATGAATGCTGGAGAATGTCTTTTTTATTACTGGTTTTAGTTCATGTTTTTCCCCCATATTAATAAAAACTTTTGTTGAGATTTTCTCAAAGTTGTATTTTGTTCTGTTGAGAGGTTCCCTTCGGATTTATATTGTATCGTAATTCATCATTTTCAGTAGCCCTTCGCTTGGTTCTCATCAACGAAGACCAGTTCAGTCTTCTTTTGGTTCTATATCTCATGCTAATGATGTTCCTTGGCTTGTTTTTTGCTACTTTGTTACTTAAACTTCTGCAGAAGATACTTTATGTTCGTCGAAGAATCTTTAAAGCAGGTGCGTACCCTGTTAATAAGATTTTGTACCAGAACCTTTATCTAATTGTGTTCTTCACTAGGATCTTACTGTTTTTCCTTGGTCCCTTAAGGCAATGGTATTGATATGTGTTCTGTAAGACTTCTTCTGCTACTCACCAGTCTCCACATATTGTTTTATAAATATTCTTGTGAACCAGTCTGAAAGTATATGGCTTGACAACAATTATAGGTGGCAGCAGAGACAATAGACTGAGTCACTGAGGGATGAGACGAGCAACTCATTGGAGACGAAATACGAGCTGGGATCGCTTCATCCCAGCTTTAAATGCGGTCAAGGTACAAACCAATCCAGTTTAATCGATCTGGCTTTGTATTTATTTCTGTCTTTCTCTTTCTCTTGTCTCTTTGCCCATTGCTGAGTCATGAGAAGCTTCGTGATTGATAATGAACAACACAAGCTCCTGGTCTAATCGTTTCTGTAATTTATAGAGAAGTGAATAGTTCCTGAAATCTTATGTGTTCCGTTTTTGTCTGATTTAAAGCTAAAGAGGATATTTTTACTTGTCATTTTCAGACCCCACAAAGCAATGAGTCTTTAAGGATAAGGACGTCCAAAGTCGTAAGTCAGATTTTTTTCCCCAGGAGAAACGGTCAAAAGTAAGATTTCTCCGATCAAACTCACACTAAGGTCTTTGTATACTATTCTCTCTAATCAGTAACTCAATTGTCAAGCCATTGCAATCTTTGCTTTAAATAAGTAAATGAGCTCTTTTATTATATAACATGAAATTAGATGAATGGTCTAAACAAAATTCTCTCAAAAACACACACAAACACTTACATAACTGAAACAAATACATAGGGTACAACAGAAGGAAAGAACAGAGTACTAGAAATTGGGTAATGTGGCGGCCACTTATTTACTCTGAGCATTATTATTGTGATTGAAACAGAACCATTTTTTTCTGTTCAGAAATTTCTCACTGAGCGACCTTCTGGGAAGCTGGCCTGTTGGTGATCTCAGCCACCCACTCATTTACACGTGGACGGTCGGTGAAGAGCTTCTTGGTGGGAGTTCCGAGCAGGTATTGAATCGCAGGAATGTGGTGAAGATCGGTCAAAGTAAAAGTGTCACCAGCCAAATACTTGAACTCCTTGAGCCTAGCTTCGTAGACATCAAGGACCTTGGCTAACTTAGCCTCTTCTTCTGCAACAACGTCTTGGTCTGTGGTCATGCCATACAAGAGCTTGAATATTTGTTCCCATGTAAGCTTTGAAGCTACTGGGTCGAACTGGTGAGATTCTACTTCTAATCCAATGGCCATGATCGCATAGTGAGCTATGTTTTTGTGGTCGACTGGGAGAAGGTTGGTTCCTTGGTCTTCATATCGGTGAGCTATGTACTGAGTAATCGCTCTTGATTCTGCACACCAAAAAATCCAATTCTTATTAGTGATTCTGACTGCTGATGCATATTGTCAAATCAGATCTGAGATTAAAGATATTGCAAGGAAAACAATCATACCAAAGAGCTTGAGGTCTCCATCTTCAAAGGCTGGAACTTGACCAAAAGGCTGCAGTATCAAATCAAACACAATACAGTCAAGATTCAGAACAGAATATGTCAAAACAGTTGGTCTTTGTCATACAACAACACAGATGGATAGGTACACTTACGTTGCGGGAGAGGTGAGGTTCCTTTTTGTGCTCACCATCTATAACGTTGACAGTAACAAGCTCAAAGTCAAGGTTTTTCTCGTGGAGGGCAAGGAGGACTCTTCTGGTGGAAGGGGAACCAGCATTTCCGAAAACTTTGATACCTGCCATTGATTTGCTACGAAACTCGTTAAAGACTGAGAAAGATAGAGAAAAGAGTAAATAGATGTGACGTTTTGATGTTGGAGTAGAAGATGATGAATAAGACACAAGTAGTGCTGGTATTTATACAGGAAAAAGAGGTCAGACCATTCCTGCATTCTCATTAATATTTAATATTATTTAGCAGATGATAATGCCTCTACAAGACCGTCGCAACCAAGATTGACTAGTCTTCTTCGTGGAAGATTTTTCAAAGTGGATCTGGATTCATTAACGTCTGAATATTTGTTTTTACATTGGTTTGAGATACAGTTATTTAATAAAGCATTCAATGTCATCAGAGAAACGATCAAACTAGGTGTGATGAAGACCAAAATAATCAAACTTCCACCTACTAGCCAAGAACCTTCACCTGGTAGTTTAATCTATGCGGTCTATTCACCTGGTAGTCAATAGACTGAGTCACTGAGGGATGAGACGAGCAAGTCATTGGAGACGAAGCACGAACAGGGCTTGCTTCGTTCCAGCGTTTAAGGTGGTCAAGGTACAAACCAGTGCAGTTTAATGGATCTGGGTTAATGTTTATTTCTGTCTGTCTTTCCATTTGTGCCATTGCCCATTCCTGAGTCATGAGATGATTCGTGATTGATGATGAAAGACACTACTTCCTGCTCTAATCGTTTCTGTAATTTATAGAATGAAGTGAATAGTTCCTGTAACCTTATGTTTTTCTTTTATGTAATTTATAGTGAAGTATATAGTTCCTAAATCTTATGTGTTACGTATTTTTTGTCTGATTTGAAGCTAAAGAGGAAATCTTTACTTGTCATTTTCAGACCCGAGAAAGCAACGAGTCTTTGAGGATAAGGACGTTCAAAGTCGTAACTCAACTTCTTTCCCCAAGAGAAACGGTCAAAAGTAAGATTTCTCGGATCAAACTCAGACTGAAGTCTTCGTCTACTATTCTCAGTAATCAGTAACTGAATAGTTATGGCGTTGCAATCTTTGCAATAATTAAGTAACTGAGCTCTTTATTATAGAAGAAAGTGAAATTAGGTAAATAGTTTTGATAAAGATTTCTCAAGAACGTACACACAAACTCTTACATAACTGAAACAAAAACAGAAGGTACAACAGAAAAAAAGAACAGAGTACTGAGAATTTGGGATGTGGCAGCCACTTATTTACTCCGAGTATTATTATTGTGACTGAACCAGAATTTTTTTTTTCTGTTTAATAATTTCTCAGTGAGCGACCTTCTGGGAAGCTGGCCTCTTGGTGATCTCAGCCACCCACTCGTTGACACGTGGACGGTCGGTGAAGAGCTTCTTGGTGGGAGTTCCGAGCAGGTATTGAATCGCAGGAATGTGGTGAAGATCGGTTAAAGTAAAAGTGTTACCAGCCAAGTACTTGAACTCCTTGAGTCTCTCTTCGTAGACATCAAGGACCTTGGCTAACTTAGCCTCTTGCTCTGCAACAACGTCTTGGTCTGTGGTCATGCCATACAAGAGCTTGAATATTTGTTCCCAAGTAAGCTTCGAAGCCACTGGGTCGAACTGGTGAGATTCTACTTCTAATCCAATGGCCATGATTGCATAGGGAGCTATGCTTTTGTAGTCGGGTGGGAGAAGGTTGGTTCCTTGGTCTTCATATCGGTGAGCTATGTACTGAGTAATTGCTCTTGATTCTGCACAAAAACAAAGTCAATTCATATTAGTGATTCTGCATGTTGATGCATATCTGTCAAATCAAATTTCAGATTCAAGAAGATGATGCATGGAAAACGATCATACCAAAGAGCTTGAGGTCTCCATCTTCAAAGGCTGGAACTTGACCAAAAGGCTGCAGTATCAAATCAAACACAATACAGTCAGGATTCAGAACAGAATATGTCAAAACAGTTGGTCTTTGTCATACAACAACACAGATAGACAGATATACTTACGTTGCGGGAGAGATGAGGCTCCTTTTTGTGCTCACCATCTATAACGTTGACAGTAACAAGCTCAAAGTCAAGGTTTTTCTCGTGGAGGGCAAGGAGGACTCTTCTGGTGGAAGGGGAACCAGCATTTCCGAAAACTTTGATGCCTCCCATTGATTTGGTTACCAGGAAACAGACTGAGAAAGATAGAGAAAAGAGTAAAGAGATGTGATGTGTTGATGTTGAAGTAGAAGATGATGAAATAAGACACAAGTAGTGATGGTATTTATACAGGTAAAAGAGCTCAGAGCATTTCTGCATTGTCATTAATGTTAAATATTATTTAACTGATACTAAGTCCCTCTACAAGACCGTCGCAACCAAGATTGACTAGTCTCCTTCGTGGAGGGATTTTTTCAAAGTGGATTTGGATTGATTAACGTCTGAATATTTGTTTTTACCATTGTTCTAGATAAAAGTTATTTAATAAAGCATTCAATGTCACTAGAGAAAAGATCAAACTAGGTGCCACGAAGGCCAAAATACTCAAACTTCCACCTAGGAGTCAAGTAGCTTTATCTAGTAGTCTTCTCCACCGAAATAGTTTGAATGGCATGACCCATGTGATAGGATTTGAGTTATGTATCGGTTTTTGTGGATCTATTACGATGTCATACTTTAAAATTTAGGTAGAATATACCGTTCTAAATATAAGCAAATAATTACACAGAACCGACAAAAAATAGTAATATATTCTATATACGAAACTTAAAAATATGGAAACTTTTAAAATAAATAGAGAAAAAGACTAAGGAAGAACATCTATAAATTAAGAGCTCGTAGAAACACAATGCATTTCACAAATGAAATCAACGCTACAAAGTAAAAAATGGTGATCGCAAATGACATCTAGTTTAGTGGCATGCTGTAAGTCCACTTAAAGCAGCGTTTACATTATGTAGGAATTTGCCTATTGGGTCGATCAGTTGTGGCTTAATATAATTTGTCGTTGACAAAAAAAAAAAAAAAGTAAAAATGGTGATCTAGAAGTTCTTTTATAAATGAATATTTTAAAATATATTTTAAATATCTCTACTTTGACCAAAGAAATATGAAGAGGATCTTTACTTTTCAAAAGACTGTTGTTTTGCTTATCTTTAGGTTCAGTTTTTCCAATAACAAATTTTGGAATATAATTCTCTTTGACAAATCAGTCAAGAAAACAAAATAAGAGTAAACAAACTGTAGCCTATCACAGTCCTTTAAGCTGTCCCAAAAGCCCTGTCAAAGTCGTCCATTTCTCAAATGAACTAGCTGATGTCACGAAAGCAAGCTTTGATGACTCTATATCGTTCTTGCTCACTGCAAGAATAGTAATCAAAACTCAACTTCAAGAAGATCTTTAAACTAGCTTAATGACAATTATGATTCTTATGAATGGATAAGTTAAGAACAAGACCTGATGTAATTAGAGAAGCTAATGATGAATTAAATGCTTCCACTTCTGTAGTTTCTTCAGGGCTTGAACTTAACTGTAACAAGAACACAAAGAGGTAACAATACCATTAAAAAAAGTCTTCCTTATGCAGAGAGACAAACAATCTCGATGATTTGAGCAGTTGTTTTTACATTTAACTAGTTCATTGTGGAGAGTTATATAGAGCAAGAACGACCTTAGTAAAAGCTGAGTTAATGGTTTTGACCCATTCGGTATCAATGCTTTTCCCCAAAACAGAACCTGCAGTTGGTAAATCATTGTTCTCGATGGCTTGTCCTACTTTGCTTAACTTGTAAACAAGATCTTGCAGATACCCTGTCAACTATTTGCTTTTAGTTAGAGAACCAATAAGATTACACACAATAAACAAACACAATTTTCCCTAAAAGGGAAAAACTTTTGTTCTGATTACTCATGAAACATTGGAAGATCACAAAGTAAACTAAATCAGATCAGGGCTCAATAAAAGTAGCATTGGAATAACCAATTAACTGTGAAGACCATAACACAAAGAGAGCACATTTCGTCCCCACAAACACTTTCCAATCAATTTGCTCCGATTTCTATGAAGATCATAATTAAAAAAGAACAGACTTCTCCATCAATTTTGTTCATGTATATGGCATTGGAAGTTGGAACAACCAACTAATTGTAAAGACCATAAGACAAAGCATATCATTTGTCCCTAAAAGAGTAAACTTTGTTCATCAAATTGTTCTGATTACTTCATGTGGCATTGGAAGAAGATCAAGGAAATAAAATCAGACCAAGGTTCAATGTCACTAGCATTGGCACAAATTAATATAACTATGAAAACTAGAGTATCCTATTGATTCTTCTGGTTGCTATTACATAAGAAGAACCAAATTTTGGGGGTCTTTCTAAACACAAGTAAGATTTTCAATTTCTCCAACATACAGAGAAATAACAAACCATAAAAACCAAATTTTGCAATGCCAAATAAAGATGAAAGGTTGATTATTTCAATCAAAACTTGAGGGGAGATTCAAGGAGTACCCTTTTCTTTAACAGCAGAATTAAGAACAGCTTGTCTCTCAATCCTCTTCTTCCGATCCTGCTTCACTTTCTCCAGAAGCTCTTCATCATCATCAGCTTCAAGAATAGCTGCATTCGCATCGTGTCTTCTTCTGTCATTACTCACGAAATTGATCGCAAGCAAGCTACTCACAAACCCAAGTGATAATTCTCTTCTGTTCAATGTCTGGTTCTTACTGTTTCCAGAGTACACTATTTGGTTTTTCTTCGAAGAAGTTGAAGAAGAGTGAGTGGTAGAGAAGAAAGGGTTTAAAGTTGATGAACAAAGGAGTGATTTCGCCATTTTTGCTTCTTCTTCTTCTCTTCGAAATTTCTACTTGGCATTTTCCGAAAGGTTGTTTTTTTATGGTTTAGGTGGTGATGATGATAAGGTCTCTTGCTACATTGTTGCGTTGTGTTGTTTTCATCCAATCACTCACTCTCACTATTTTAAGTTCTTTGTTTTCTTGAACTTCAAAATTTTGAGTATTCTTCATTAAATATAAAATACTAAGTGTGTGAAATATATAATTTTTTCTTATACACTAGAAATTGTTATTTTTTCTTATAAATATAGCAATTTATCTTGGATTACCAAACAATGTATTTTGAAAAATGTAGTGTCTTTTTTTTTCCAATAGCTGAAATATGTTCTATATTGTAAAATCTCTTCAACAAATACTACGTTGGTAATAAGACTCTCTAAAATCAGACATATGCAATATCATTAAATTAATTATAATAAAAAACAGCACATATAAGAATTTAACTAACCAACATATATAAGGGTTATACCTCTCCATTTTGGGTCTGTTTTTTCGAATATTTGGATGTCGTTGGAAAAAAAAAACAACCAACATATGTTTGGAAATATATCTTCAATAAAATATTTATTTCTATTTTTATTTAATATTTATATCTATTTTTATTTTTTCTCAACCGAATTAGATTTTAAGAAAACGTGTTTGTGTTTATTCATGTTAGAGAGTTTTTTTTTTTTTTGCCAATTCATGGTAGAGAGTTTAAAAATTTAGGAAAACTGTATAAGTTGGTTTTGTCGAACAATTGTTCGAAGAAAAAAAACAAACAAACAAAATACATTCTCCACTAAAATTTTAGATTCAATCATTTTGTTCTCAACAAAACCAAATTGGGCCTAAACAAATATTTCCAAACTTTTATCATTAACATGGTTTCAAATACAACCTCCAAGATCCTACCACTCTACATTGCCCCAAAAGCTAATATTAATGACCATAGAAGCTAATACATATTTTTTTACTTCCACCACCAAAATTGTCGAAACAAAAACATTTTCCTCATTCTATTATTATAAGCCATGAAAGCTCTAGCTTTGACTGGATCACCATTCAGATACTCAAATGCATACATCTGTTTTGCTTCTTCCAATCCATCAATCTCCATCACTGCTTCGAGCAATTCATCTGTATTGACCAAAGTTTTGCTTTGATCTACTGCATCAGCTAGGCGACCAATACTAGAAGCAACCGCTAACATTGCTTCTTGAAATGGATCTGACTTTCGAGGTCGTTTAAAAGGTTGTCTTAAAGGATTTTGAGAAGGAGGAGGAAGTTCTTGCGACTCTTCATGCATGTATTCATTTGGTCCTGCATATGACTCTGTTCCATCTGTATCGCTATGTTCTTCAGAACTTGCTAAAGGGAATGAAGCAGAATCTTCTTCAAAGTTCCTAACATCGTTCAGGGGATGATTGATTTCGTTCTTCACCTTACTATATCGGCCTGGAGCTTGATAGTCACCACATACTATTCTAAGCTCATCGTACATCTCAATTTGCTTTCTTTTAAATGCTTTTGCGTCTGGATGTACCTGTTCCAACCATTTTAATGAGAATTATCCACAAAGAACGATGATAATGAAGTGAAAAGAAGTGGTAACGGTATATATACACTTACAGCAATATGTCTTTTCCAGAGCTCATCACTTTCGCAATTGATCATTTTTGTGCTTGGGTTCCACCAGAAACCATCTCGACTAAGTATTTCTCTCATTACTCTGTATCGTTTCTTGATTGTCTTCAAGCGATTGATTACTTTCTGGTTATTCAAGTTTAGATTGAAACGAGTATTAACCGCAACACAAGCAGCAGTGTATGCATTCTCGTTGAAGCATTTGTCTACTTTGTTCCCGTTTTTGGCCTGAATAGCCAAAGCTTCGATAAGACACTTATCCATTCCAATGGACCATACTACATTTCTTCCTTTATGCTTCATTTCTCTTCTCTGTACTGGCAAGCCATATTTATCCATCCCTGATTCATTAATGTAAAAACCATGGCATTTAGAGCATAATATGTCAAAATGTGGTTTCCCATTTCGTCACAAGATTAAGCCAACGAATATTCATAAATCATGAATCAACAAAAATCTCAATGCATGTCACTATACCATAATAACACTAAACGAAAAAGTGTAGTTGTTCACACAAAAATAAAAATGGTTATATCTAGCTAGTGATCAGGGAAACACAAGCAATGGAATTGTTTGCTCACAGGAATGATTACATAGCCTCTTCTGAGAGAATGAGATGATTTTACCTATAATAAACAAGATCATGATCATATAATGTGTTGTTCCACGAGGCACCAAGCTCATACATGAACAGTTATGGTTCTTTAACATCTATTGCAACGAAGAGAGAACTAATGACAGCACCATAAACTCAGAGAGACGTAGCAAAGTTCATCGAAATTTTTAATTTAGTCTTCTCACATACTTGGAATGAGATATTTCAGGGTCAAGCAAGATTAAAACATATCATCTACTTCAAGCAAGTAAATGTAGATTGAAGAAGGCTCCATTGACATGTAATTCAAGCTACAAAGCCAAAAAAAGCTCTATACTTTTGAAACAACGACCTAAACTCATCTCTCTTCCAGACATTGAAGGAAGAGCTCCGAAACTAATTTAGCTAAAAAATAGACGAAGAAACGAAACTCAAACCAGCTCAGTAGTAGAAACCCAAGCTCACACTATGAAACGAAAGAAAATGAGAAAACACAGAATTACATGCGCATACCTTCGAGGATGTGAAATCAGACTAAACCAAGTGAGATCGCAGACGAACGGAGGAATCAAAAGAGGCGGAAGTGCAAGTGCGACATTTTTGAGAAGAAGAAGAAGCTCGATTAGGTTAATTTTCCCATTTCATTTTGTTTTTTCTTTTTCCTTTTTGAAAAATAAGGTAATTTTCTCGAACCCACCTGAGTATTTCTTTCTCGAAAACCAAAGTCGTCGAGAAAATTTCCCCATTAAAGCTTTCACAAATACGGTGCGTTTTGATTATCTAAGCAAAATGGACCCAGAATCGTTTTTTGGTCTGATATTTTCTTGCCTTTTCCCGGAAAATCTAACAAAACTTTTCTCTCTGTTTTTTATTTATTTTTCCTTCTCAGTCAATCATTTATTAATCATTAGCCACGTGGCAAAATGTAGGCGAAGTGAATTAAATCACCGGGTCGAATAAAACGGGTCAGACCCGAAGCTTATTCGGTTGCTATTTAATGGGCCGAATAAGATATCACATGGGCCATAACTTAGATTTATAAAGCCTCGGGTTAACGGGTCCAACCCGATTTCTCTCCAAGCGTGAATAGTTTCCTCTCGGTCAATCATTTATTAGCCACGTGGCATAATGTATGCAAAGTGAACTAAATCACCGGGTCCGGGTCGAATAAAACGGGTTCGACCCAAAACTTCCTCTGTTTTTACTTAATGGGCTGAATCAGATCTAACTCACATGGCCCATAAGACATATAAAGCCTCGGGTCGACGGGTCTTACCCGATTCTCCCGCAAACGTAGGTAGCTTATAGCTGTCTGCAACTACTTTGCTCTCAATTCATTCATTATGTTGAAAAATATAACTAAAAGCTATGGCAATAGATAAATGTAGAACATTCTTTGGGAAAATTAAGACCATATACTGTATAAATAAGATGTTGGACAATATCTCAAGCTCACTTCTGTAGTTTCAGTCTCAGCATTTGTTAATGTGTTGTTATAGCTTTTGAAGATTGAAAAGTATTGTCTGCAGTTTTGTGTTCTGCTTGTTCTTGGTTAATTGTTCTTGGTGCGTGAGAAAACAACAATGGTGCGTGAGATAATCTACTTTGAGAAAGGATGGAGCTCTGTGAATAGTACTGGTATTACCAAGCTGAGACGGATTTTGGAAGGACTACCTGAACCTGAGTTTGATTCTGAACATTACATGCAGCTTTATACGTATGTCTTCTTATTGAACCAAAGTTTGTGGTTTGGTTGTTTGTAACTAGTACTTATGATTGGAATTTATATTATTCTCAGGACTCTCTACCACATGTGTACCCAGGAACCTCCTCATGATTATTCAGAGCAGCTTTATGACAAGTATCGTGAAGCATTTGAGGAATACATCAACTCAACAGTGAGTTTTATTGTTCTTTATAAGTTTCCTGTGAAATGTGTATTTATCGTCTGAACTTTCCTCTTTACTCATTGTCTGAAACTTGATGGTGTTACTTTTGTGTACTGTCCTGATTCTTGAGTTGTTCTGTTGTTTAGGTATTACATGATTTAAGGGAGAAGCATGATGGATATTTACTGAAGGAGCTTGTTAGAAGATGGTCTAACATAAAGTTACGGTTAGATGGTTAGCTCGCTTCTTCTATTATCTTGATCGTAAGTTCATTGTTAAAAGAAGACTTCCATCTGTAAATGAAGTTGGCATGACATGCTTCCGTAATCTGGTTTGGCATTCATTCTTTGTGATGGCTTTATAGCTCTCCATTGTACTGAATTCGTATTCAACTGTTCCTTGATTTCGTTTGCTTCAGGTCTATAATGAGTTGCATTCTGAGGTCAAAGATGCTGTTATATCACTTGTAATTATAACATTTATCAAGCTATGTTTTGGCCTGATTCGAGGTCTAACATGACTTTATCTGTGTCAGGTTACTAAAGAACGAGAAGGTGAGCAAATTGATAGGACTCTACTGGATAATATCTTGGAAATCTATGTAGAGATAGGAACGGGAAAGATGAAAAGATATGAAGAAGACTTTGAAAGCTTTATGCTTCAAGATACATCGTCTTACTATTATCACAAGCCATCAAGCTAAATCCAGGAAGATTCTTCTCTTGATTACATGTCAAAGGCATGACTAGCTTGTGTTATCTTTTTTCATACAATTTTCATTTCACATCAATCAACTGTCTCTGTACTTTCATGTTGCAGTCTCAAGAATGTCTAATGGAGGAGAAGGAGAAAGTTACTCACTACCTTCACTCAAGCAGTGTTCCAAAGTTTGTTGAGGTTAGTCATGAATCATGATACATTATGCACAAAAATTTGTCATAAGTTCATGTTTATTCATTCATGTGCATGTTCTTTTGTTAACATAAATCTCTTGAAACGTTTTGTAGGCTTTGAAAGAGGCATTTGAGATTGTCAAAGCTCGAAGTTCAAGTTCAGAATTGCTTGCAACAACAGTTTTGTGAAAGCAATCATTATTTTCTTTAATTCTCATTTCCTTTTGGTTTATCCTTTCAATTCAGTGTGGTTTAAGCATTTCAATGAAGTTAAACCGGTTTTTAATGTGTCTAAACCGAGGGTTTTGTCTTGGTGGAAAAT
Source organism: Lepidium sativum (assembly GCA_023374145.1). Taxonomy (NCBI): domain Eukaryota; kingdom Viridiplantae; phylum Streptophyta; class Magnoliopsida; order Brassicales; family Brassicaceae; genus Lepidium; species Lepidium sativum. The sequence goes on along the minus strand of JAKUCM010002299.1, from coordinate 45,639 downwards.
ATTCTGTGTAACTTGTAAGACTCGCTGCTAGGCATGAGCATAATATCCGAAACTCGAATCCGAACCCGAACCTGATCCAAAATACCCAAATCTAAATCGAATCGAAATTTATAAAATAACTGAACGAGTTTTACATTATGAAAATACGAGCATCCGAATCCGATCAGGTAAAACCCGAACGGATACCCGAAATATATAATATATTTACATAAATCTAAATAAACTAATCAATAACAAAATAAAACTAAAAGATTAAATATTTAATAAGTTATGAATTCGGATAACCCGAACCCGAACCGAAATTTAATATCCGAATCCGACCCAAACCCGAAATTTAATTCCCGAATTCGATCCGAACCAGTGAAAATACCCAAACGGGTCTAGTATAGATAAATTCAAAATACCTGAAACCCGAAAAATCCGATCCAATCGAGTCCGGTTACCCAAATATTCAGACCTACTCACTACATTCAGAAATAAAGTCACTATAATACATTACTGGGTCGAATCTAATGGGCCTTAAATGAAGCCTCTTATCTTGCTACTTAATGGGCCTAATTGATGTAATTTAGAAGGCCCATAAAACGGGTCTTACATGATTCTTTCCCAAACGAAAACCCTAGCTTCTTCTTATCCTATATATATAATTGCCTGCAACTGCTTTTCTCTCAACTCATTCATACTATTCAACGATGGTTACATTAAGCTGCTTCAATTAGTCTTCTTCTTTACAATTAGATTGGTTCGTTTGGTTTCAATTCTGTTTTCTAAGATAGTTCTAATCTCTTTTTGTTTTGTTCACTTTGATTTTTGCGAAATTACGGTTTAGAGTGAAGGCAGTGATGATGAAAATCTACCTATTTTATGATTCTCTCTGATTAGAAAATTTACCAATGGATCCTTCTGAGCCTGCACTTTGAATTACTTTCACAATCCAATTTTGTCTTTTTGGGAGAATTCATAAATCTTTTCGTTCAAAATGGTGTTTTTATGTTGCTTGTTCGTTTTTGATGAGAAAGAGTTGATGGAATGATGATTAAACGTATTCGGAAATTATTGTGTCGACCAAAATACAGACTACAATTATCTGATCACTTAGCTCGCTCATCAATCATCACTTCAATATGCTTTTCTTCTTTGCATTCTTTGGTTTTGAATCAAAAATTTGTTTTTTTTTTTTTTAATATTTATCGTAAAGTTACAAGTTTAGGAACATGTTCTCTTACAAGAACATGAACTATTACAAGAACATTAACTATTGCAGGAACTGGACTGGTTCAATGGCTCCCAACACATCTCTCTTGTTGCTGCAAATGAATGAAAACCGAACTCTGTAAGAATGAAAATAGACCAAGTGAAGTATTCACAAATATACCTTAAAAATGGAAATCTGAAGCAATCTAACCCGCCATAAAAATGTTACTACTAATTCAATCCAGTCTTTACTGGTACATAACCTATTCTGTATTGGTTTAGACCAACATCTTCACTTACAATCTTGGAGAATAATAGATTTGGATCTAGTTCTATCTATATCTTATTATTAAATTATACATCTAAATTTCTAACTACTTACTAAACTTCTTTAAAATGATCAATTGAATCTAATAGTTGTAACAGAACTTGATATTGGAAAGCCTTGAAGTCAATTGAGACTGTAAAAGATCTTCTTTTATCATTTCTTATGAATTTTTAGGAGTTAATAAAGGAAATCTGAGTTTGCAGAGAGCATATTGCTAATTAAACCATGAGAAACAAATATTGGTATGGAAAAAAAACCAAAGTTTCGTATATGTTTTTAACGCCATCTTTTGTTTTGGTTCCAATAAGGATCTTGTTGCCTTGGTGGTTGTTGTTGTCCCCTCATGTCATGATGGTTCCTACTTGGACTATGATCAGGACTCCAAGATTCATATCCTGGATTGTTATTCATGTACTGGTTATTCCTTTGGTAAGGAGAAGCTAGTGAGGCAGGTGCAACCTCGTTCGGTTGGTAACTGTTTTGACTGTGCTGGGACCTCCATGAACTCCATGTATCTGTGCCCATTTGTCCTACCTGTTTCCCAACCGCATACGAGGTTGTTGAGATTGATTGTTGTTGTTGAAGATGTTGATCGTGATGAAGTTTTGGTTGCATACGTTGTTGTCTTCCTGTATGAGGCAATGTGAGCGAATTATTATACGCTGACGAAGCATGTCGGGTGATGGCTTGTTCGTTTGGTGATTGCCATTGCATTGAAGTAACACGAATCTGAGTACTGGGTCTGGCAACAGCAGCACTAACTTGGTTCTGCCTTGAAAATGGATTCCGAATTGCTTCTTGTCCCCATCCACTCTGCAAATATGGAACGATATACTAACTTTAGTGATAAATTCAAAAACAGTGAAACTTCTTGTAATGAGGCAGTGTCTACATCAAGTTACATCTAACATCATCAGATTCTAGATTGGTGATAGCTAGAGCTTGTCATAGTTCTTTGGTTTTTTCAGTGGCGTGACACTAATATATCGTGTAATATCATTTTGGCAGCATGATCTATCATTAAAAAGGTTCCATAGGTTTCTCTTGCAATTTTTGGGGTGCATAGGTTTTTTCATGTAACGCACCATTCCAGTATTAGTAGGTGGTGTGGGAGATGGAAGCGAAACTTCAACCTTTTCTTCAACTTGCTTATTTGAGCTACTGCTTGTGTTTGGTGCACCAGTCTTAATCACATCAAGCAGTTTTACCATATCCTGGCCAGCTAAATTACTGGGCTTTCCAGAAGTTAGTGCATAAACAAGACCTGGGTTCTTAAGTAACGCAGCTAATAACTCGAGATCGGGTTCCGAGGAAACGCTTTGTGATGAAGAAGTTGTGGCAGCCTCAGCAGCAGTTTGCCTTTCATCACACGAGTCCTGTGGTTCTGCTAAACTTTCTTCTGGGGGCTGTTGAGACGGTATCTCAGGGGTCAAACTGTCATCAAAGTCCATTTCCCTATCCCATGGTTCCTTAGGGTTCAACGGTATATTTTGAAGAGCCTGATATATTGTTTCTCCTTCTCGCCGGATTCTGTTTCTCTGAACACCAGCCTCCTTGCTATTACCACCAGTAGCTACTCTCCAGAGTTCATCAAATACCATTGCTGCAGAAAACTAAGCATCAGAATGAGATATGAACAAACCCCAAAATGTAAGTGAACTAATGAAGAATGGTATACCTGGTGGGACATGCCAATCAATCTGCTTTTTCTTGCAATTTTTTAGAATAGCTTGTGGACTCATTTTCAACAAAACTCCCACCTCACTAGAAATGCTTTTAGGAGGTGTTAAAGGTATTCTACATTCATCAGCTTGTACTGGGGCATTTACAGCCGATGAATTGACAGGCTGAGCCGTAGAAGGTTCAGGTGTGTCTTCAGTCTTATGCTCATTACACTGATTAGGTAAAGAATCCTTGGCTGGCTGAATAACCAAGGGACTCTCAGGAACAATGGTTTTCGAATCACCAACAACACTTGGTAAAAGATCCTTTTTATTATTCTTGCTCTGCATATAAATAGCTCGCATCTTTGCTTTCTGAATATCATCAGCTGACATAGGGCGGCTTCGACTTGAAGTTCCTATCCGTACTGTCTGAGGACTCCTTCCAGCAGCTTTTTGGCCTGGTTGCTCCACCATCTGAACTTTCCTGCGTTCTTTGTTATCTGAACAAGCTAAGGAAATTGATTTCGAGCTACGAAATAGTAAATACAAGAGAAGTCTTATCCCGAGTTAGGACAAGAACCATACATGAAGTGAAGTATCTGGTCACTCTCTTGACATAGCAGGTTTCATATGCATAACGACTCAATAACACGAGTACCCTATGCTGAATTATGCTAATTTATCAATGCATCGATATTGATTTAAATCAATTATTGCTCCAAAAGAAGAGCTCAAACGCAAGGATACATGATGGAGTTGAACCAAGAATGTGCTTCTTGGTGGAATCATCTGTAGAAGTGAGCAGCAGTTTTGGATCAGGTGATGATTCAGACCTCCTGGACCAAAAGAAACGAATAATTATGAAGCCACCAAATCAACAAAAGGGAACCTATTCTAGATGGAAGATAATGACCAAGCTGATACCTGGCATTCTCTGACCTTCCATTTGAGAGACTAAGATTATCTTCCTGTTACAAACAAAGAAAGCTTTGAGGAACTGATGTGGTGCACATAATAGAAATAGGTTCAGATTTGCCCCACTTACAGGATTGCTACTATCACCCATTATTTCAGCAATGCTGCATAACAAGGCAAATTTCTATGAGTAAAGATCACTAACAACAAAATGGGATGTCAATAAAAAGTATTTAGCTAACAGATAAACCTCGACTTGCCTCTGTTTCAGAAGCAATTGACTTTGGGAATCAATTTGTGGATTGTTACGATTTTGTTTATTCATAGCTTGGATTTTTGCAAATAACTTGGTCCATCTTGATAACAAACGTTTTGCCCTGTTTGATATGTCTAATCTTCAAATCAGATAATGAAATCAAAGAAATCACAACATGAACTTTGGCATTAAAGAAAGCTACACAACATTTGAATTTCTTAGAAATTTCACCTGATGTCCTGTAGAAACGAAGTCCATTGACGCTTTGCAATATGGCTGACATATTTTCAGGAGATGCTTTGTGGAGAGGCAAATGACAAAGTACCTGCATGTTGAATATCAATTTTGCATACAGCTTGAATTTTTTTACAGCAATTCGGTTGCAAGTAATTTAATCATGTACCTTCAATATAAGAAGTAAGACAGTCGTCTGCTCTTCACTAGCAGCTTGACTCAACCATGTTGTAAGTATCAAAACCCCTCCTTTTGATAAAAACCTGTGCATACATAGAAAATGACAGTCAAGCACACAACTGCCAAAAACAATAAAATAAACAAATACAACATAAAGTGATAGAGAACCCTCAATTAGTACCAGCTCAGCACAGAAGAATCTTGTATCTGCATGATCCACTCCATCAATTTCACCTGGCCTGAAAATGTTTCTTCTTTACGCAACAGAGAAAATATATTTTCAACAAAGTATTTGTCTGCATCACTGATGTCAGGTGGAATATCCTCAGGGGGCATATGTGCCACTTTTTCACCTTCACCCAAGCTTATAGAACATGCCTCTGAAAGTGTAGAGTTCAAGGGCACGGGATCAACATGTTTTGTGGCATTGTTATTTTCCGGAACACCATCATCTTGTAAAAGATGAGTATTAAGCTTCTCCCTTGAAAGCCTCGCCTGTTTCCTTATTCTTGTCTTTTGAGTAACAAAAAAATCTCGAACCTGCCATCAAAAATATAATAGAGATACCGAAAAAGTCTCAGATCACCTCAACATGACAGTGACACATCTAAACTGGCATAGCATGTAAAAAGGCATTGCCAAAAAGAGTACTTATCATGACGAAGAACAATACCTGGGCCACTGTGATGCCAAATAGAGCACTTATCTCCCTAGATTCCTTCTTACTAATAGCATCTTTAATTGCGAAAACTGCTTGCAGATACTTAGCTGCCTTTGGATTCAACAAGTCTCTTGGCCGCTTTCCTGAAATATATAGAAATGCATTAGATACGAAGCAAGCAAGGGGTTGGGTGTGCTTGTTTTAGGTGATCATTATCGTTGATATACATTTAAGACAGAGAAGAATAGATGAAACTATGAAAACAATAGCAGTAAACTTGGTATATTAAGAAAATAATAATTAAATAAACTAAAACAAATGCTTGAAGGCGACTGACAGGCACAAAATCGATCCATATGTAAATGTCTAATAATAAGCATGGTTATGCAAAAGATCCCACGAATCATAACGAGACTCACCAATTTTTATAGACAAAGCACCGGCAGCCTGAAAAAATAGAAACAAAACAGATCAATTCGTTAACAGAGATGATACAAATGATCACTTGAAGGACAAAGTGATACATAAACAATTAAACCATCACCATTACAGATGGATCAAGCGATTGAATTATAATGCAAAACCAGTATACAGAAGAAGCGGAAAACCCGAGCTTTATGAATGTCTACTAAAACCACCTCACATTTTTCTAGACTCGATACTCTTTGAGAATTTATATCAAAATCCAAATGAATTATCTTTCTCAGCTTTGCCCATATCACCACAATCACCATCACCCCCGAAGATAAGAAAAAAACCAGAACTTTCGATTCCACAAAACCATCTAAACGATAACCCACCATTTCTTGCGCGAGGGGGTTAACGCCGGTAAGTTTGCATTGCGTAACAACGACATCTTGAAACTGATCGATCTGGCTATGGAAAAGCTCCTTCTGCGAATCCAATAGCTCCATTAACAACTTCACCGAGCTCCCGATTTCTACCACCTCCTTCAACGCGTCCATGGCCGCCGACGGAAAACTCGAAGACCAATACGTAATCGGAATTCAAAATGTGCATCAGGGAATTCCTCTGAGCTGAGACTCAATGATTCGTACGTTAAGAAAGAGCTATGACGATAAATTCAATGAACATTGTACCTAATTTCGGAGTGTACAAAGTCGGGTTAGGGTTTGGGTTTACTCGTGAAAGCATTAACAAAGTACAGACGGCAAAACAAAAAACTTAAAACGCAGCGTTTTGGTACAGATCTGCAAATCAAATTCTTAAAAGGTAAATAATTAAGATTTAACCCTCATATTAAATAAGTATACTTAAACTTTAAATTTGTTAACGTAATAAAAGAAGATAATTCCTAAATAATTATATATATATATAGAGCTGAATAATAATAGAAGATGGAGGAGTTTATTTTCCAGAGATATTTTTTTTTTTTTTGCTTTCACCGCTTTCAAAGGTCTCGACCTCTTTCTCTCTATTTTATTATTCTGCCTTTCTCAACGATTTTCGGGGTTTTGATCTTCTCTCGTTTATCTTTTTGATCGCTAAAACTTTCGCCGATCCTGTTGATTCGATAATCTTCAAGGAGTTTTTGTGGTACGCAGCATCTTTTGTGTGATTAGGGTTTAAGATCTCGCGTTATCACTACTTATCTCAATTTCGTGATTGTTTTGTTTATTTTAATACTGTTTTTTGAAATTTTTGTTGTTTTTCCTTGAATTTAGGTTGAATTTTTGAGGTTATCTGGGATCGGGATTGTTAGGGTTACATCGGTGTCTCTGGATTGGGTATGATTGTTTGTTCTTTCGAGTATTTCAGTTAATGCATACACTTCGATTTCTTATACGTTTTTTTTTCCATGTGATAGTTTGGGGTTTTTGTTCGGTGATAGAACTAGTTTTGAATTCGATAATGTGGGTGCTTTATGTGTTGTTATAGCCTCTGAAGATTAAAAGTTGTTGTTGTTTCTCTCATGTTGTTCAATTCGTTCTTTTGTTACTATTGCCCTAAAGTTTTGTTTTCTCCTTGTTCATTAGGTTCTGTGTAGCTTCTCAACATGGAGCGAAAGACAATTGACTTGGACCAAGGATGGGACTATATGCAAACTGGTATTACCAAGCTGAAACGGATTCTGGAAGGACTACCTGAGCCGGCATTCGACTCTGAGCAATACATGATGCTTTACACGTTGGTCTTGTTATTTAGATTATAGCGGTTTGGTTGTTTTGACACTGGTACTTATGAGGGGTCTTATTTGATTTTCAGGACTATCTACAACATGTGTACCCAGAAACCTCCTCATGATTATTCACAGCAGCTTTATGACAAATATCGTGAAGCATTCGAGAACTACATCCACTCAACAGTGAGTTTGATTAATATTCATTTTCTATCTTATTAACTCCCTGTAAAGTTGTTCAAACTGTTTTTTATTTGTTCTCTTATTTTCCTTGTTTAGGTTTTACCTGCTTTAAGGGAGAAGCATGATGAATATATGCTGCGAGAGCTTGTTAAAAGATGGTCTAACCATAAAGTTATGGTTAGATGGCTATCCCGATTCTTCTACTATCTTGACCGTTACTTCATTGCTAGGAGATCACTTCCACCACTGAACGAAGTTGGCCTGACATGCTTCCGTGACTTGGTTGGCATACATTCTTGTGAAAACTTTATAGCTTTACATTGTACCAAAATAACTGTTTATTTTATTTTATTTTGTTTCAGGTCTATAATGAGTTGCATTCTAAGGTCAAAGAAGCTGTTATAGCACTTGTAAGCTTGGCATCAATGATTGCAATTGTATCTGATATGCTTTCATTGATTCAAGGTCTAACATAGCCTTTTTTGTGTGTGTCAGGTTGATAAAGAACGGGAGGGTGAGCAGATTGATAGGACGCTGCTGAAAAACGTATTAGATATCTATGTAGAGATTGGAATGGGACAGATGGATCGATATGAAGAAGATTTTGAAAGCTTCATGCTCCAAGATACTGCAGCTTACTATTCTCGCAAGGCATCAAGCTGGATCCAGGAAGATTCTTGCCCAGATTACATGTTGAAGGCATGACTTGTGTTATCATTTTCCAAATATTGTTTTCAGTTCGCATTAGTCAACTATTATTTATTAACCTTCGTGCTTTCATGTTGCAGTCTGAAGAATGTCTAAAGAAGGAGAGGGAAAGAGTTACTCATTACCTTCACTCAAGCAGTGAGCCGAAGCTTGTTGAGGTTGGTTATGATACATTAATTTTTAGTTATCCGTGTACTTATATGGTTGATGGAGAAACCGTATGTCTTGCACAAGCCTTGCATCATTGTGTGTGAAGATATACTTTTCAGGCTCTCCTCATTTGTGTAGTCCCAGCTTATAATATTTTATACATTGACATCTGTTTAACTTCTATGGTTATCTGTTGTATGCAGAAAGTACAACATGAATTGTTGGTAGTGTATGCAAATCAGCTTCTAGAAAAAGAGCACTCAGGTTGCCGTGCATTGCTAAGAGATGACAAGGTAGAACAATTAGATTTGCTTATATTGATAATTAGTGTCTTTAGTTCTGTCTTTGATGGAGTTTATGTGTATGCTTTTAGGTGGATGATCTTTCCAGGATGTACAGGCTTTACCATAAAATTGTGCGAGGTTTGGAACCAGTTGCAAACATATTTAAGCAGGTTTCATACCTATTCATTTCTTTTGTTTGCGATGAACTAAGGGATCATATCTTCTTTGTGGTCTACATACATTTTCGTAGTTGCTGTATAATGCTAACTGTAATTTTCAATATGTATACAGCATGTCACAGCAGAGGGTAACGCACTTGTCCAACAGGCTGAGGACACGGCTACTAATCAGGTTCATATTGATTAATTTTTTTTATTCAGAAACCTTGTTCTGTTTTTATTTGCTTCGCATGTCCTTTCTAATATCATTTTTATTTTACAGGCTGCAAATACTGGTAGTGTCCAGGAACAGGTAATTACTGTAAACTGATTACAATAGTTAAGATATTTTGGAAATTAGCAAACCATTTTTTGGTGAACAGTTTTAGCGATTTATTTTTTCCCTTTCATTTTTTTCAGGTTCTTATCAGAAAGGTGATTGAACTACATGATAAATACATGGTCTATGTCACCGAGTGTTTCCAGAACCACACCCTCTTCCACAAGGTCTGTTGTACATCCTGCGTGCTTGTCATGAGTCCACTCTTATTAATGTATACGTTGATTTGTTAACCTTAAGTTCTTAAAATGTATTGTAGGCTTTGAAAGAGGCATTTGAGATTTTCTGTAACAAAACAGTCGCTGGAAGTTCAAGTGCAGAATTACTTGCAACATTTTGCGACAATATTCTCAAGAAGGGAGGAAGTGAAAAGCTGAGTGATGAAGCTATTGAAGATACGCTTGAAAAGGTTCATCTCTTCGTCAAACTGTTGTTGCTAAGATCACTTTTCAGTTCTCTTGAAACCAGTCCTGAATTCAGTAATGGTGATACAGGTGGTCAAGTTGCTTGCTTATATTAGTGACAAGGATCTTTTTGCGGAATTCTACAGGTTTGTCTCCCATTCCTATCTTTCTCTACGTCAAATTCCAGACTTATTTTTTTCTTACTCTTTGTTTTTCTTGCAAAGTTTTGCTCATATTATTATTTTGTGGAGATACCTTTTCACATATTATGTGATGGAAAATTTTTGATTACTAAGTTGTGAGCTGTCTTGTTTACTGTTAATTGTAGGAAGAAGCTGGCTCGTAGGCTCTTATTTGATCGCAGTGCTAATGATGATCACGAGAGAAGTATCCTTACAAAGCTCAAGCAACAATGTGGTGGGCAGTTTACTTCTAAGATGGAGGGCATGGTTAGTTAGAGTATCCCTGGTTTTATTTCTCTTGAAGTGGTGCTTGCTTTGATGATTTATGCTTTCTATATCAATTAATTCTTTGGTTAAAGGTTACGGATTTGACACTGGCAAGAGAAAACCAAAACAGCTTTGATGAGTATCTACAAAATAACCCAGCTGCAAACCCAGGGATTGACTTGTCCGTCACTGTTCTTACCACTGGTTTCTGGCCAAGTTACAAATCGTTTGACATAAATCTGCCCACTGAAATGGTAAAAGCGGTCAAAATATTATTTGTGAAAAAGTTTGCCCCGGAGAGATCGAATTGATTGGTTTGTTGTGTCAGGTCAAGTGTGTTGAAGTCTTCAAAGGGTTTTATGAAACGAAAACAAAGCACAGGAAGCTTACCTGGATATATTCACTAGGAACTTGTCACATCAGCGGGAAATTTGATCAAAAGCCTATTGAGTTAGTTGTCTCTACGTACCAGGTATCGTTTGTTTCTTAGAAATTATTGGTATGATGCGATCTTTTATACTTAGCCTCAGTTTTCTAATATCAAAATTTCCTATTCAGGCTGCTGTGCTTCTTCTGTTCAACACAACAGACAAATTGAGTTACACTGAGATCTTAACTCAGTTGAACCTAAGCCATGAAGATCTAGTCAGATTGCTTCATTCCTTGTCATGTGCTAAGTACAAGATTCTCCTCAAAGAGCCGAGCACCAAGACGGTCTCTCAGACTGATGTTTTCGAATTCAACTCTAAATTCACCGATAGAATGCGCAGAATAAAGGTCTGTGTGACATCTTATCATTAGTCAAAACTCAGCCTTAAGTTCATGTCTTCTGTTAACATATTTTGTTTATCCTTTACCTCAACTTTGGTGATTTTTGCATACAGATCCCTCTTCCTCCAGTCGATGAAAGGAAGAAAGTTGTGGAAGACGTGGATAAAGACAGACGCTACGCAATTGATGCAGCCATCGTAAGGATCATGAAGAGCAGGAAAGTGTTGGGACATCAACAGCTTGTTTCCGAATGCGTTGAGCAACTTAGCAGAATGTTCAAGGTAAAGCTAATAAGGTTTATAGACAGCATTTGAAAGTAATGATTCTCTGAAGCTAATTGAATTATATGATTCTGATGCAGCCTGATATTAAAGCGATAAAGAAACGTATGGAGGATTTAATAACGAGAGATTACTTGGAGAGGGACAAAGAGAATCCTAACATGTTTAGGTACTTGGCTTAGAGCAAAAGAACAAACTATGGAAGTGAAAAGGTTATTTGCAGCGAAGAAGCATCTGCTTGTATATTAGAAGTCCATACGGATTTTATCTTGAACCAAATTATCGTCTTCGTTTTCATTTTTTTGTCTTTTTAAATATTGAGTCGTGCTTTTTTCCTTTGGGATGGAATTTGCCTTGTGGGGTTTTGTTTCTTGGATCTTCAGATTACAATGGAGAATGCCTTAATGAATGAATCTCTGTTTTCAAATATATCCATCATCAAACTTCTAATTATTGTTGAGTTTCATCTTTTTTCTTTGTGTGTTGTGTCATTGTGATTGAAAAGTGGTAGCAAACCTATGTTTAACAAGATCAGAGATCTCACCGCTATTTCTATTTTTTAGGTCGGATTCGGTTCGGATATAGATTGGGTTCGGATTCGGGTATTTATATGTAAATCTATATAAAAACTTAAAATAAGTAAATATTTAATAGAAATAAGGGTATAAATGCTTAAATTTAACTAACGTATATCAATACTCGTTTGGTTCTTAATTCGGTTTCGGTTTCAGGTTCGAATTCGATTCGGGTGGATTTTTTTTTTGGGATCAATTTCGGTCGGGTATCGGTTTTTATGCCCATTAGATGCGAACGCGAACGTACCAAAGGCAAAGGCAAGGGAAAGAAGTTCGTACCAAAGGCAAGGGAAAGAAGTTTTTCATTAATAAAACATAATGGGCCTCACAAGCCTAATTAAATATTAATTGGGCTTAAGCTTATTTTAACAGGCCCAAATAAGATCCAAGTCAATCCGGCGTGTGGTGATAGTGTGAGCTACCGATTCTAGGCTCCTTCATTTCTCTCTGCTTCTTCTTCTTCGTTAGATCAAAAAAAACCCAAAAAGAAGTAGCTTCGTGTGCGTCTCTCATCCTCTAAGCTCTCCAAAATGCTGGCTAGGCTCGCTGCTAAGCGTCTTCTCGAGATCCGTCAAGTTTTCCGTCAACCAACTTCTCAGGTTTTTCTAATTTTCTAGCTTCCCTCCGTTTTTCTCCGGCGTTTGTCGATCTCATATTCGGTTTGGTCCTTTCTGTCTTACAGGCGTCTCGTAGCTTTTCGACGGCCTTAAACTATGTGAGTGTTGGATATTCTCTTTGATCTGTTCATATTATTTTTCTAATTTTGTTTTGGCATTTGATTTTTGTTGTTGTTTTGACTACTTATAGCACCTTGATTCTCCTGATAACAAACCTGATCTTCCATGGGAGTTTTCAGAGGCTAACAAATCTAAGGTCAGTGTATAATCGCTTCTTTTTGTGATATTTAAGAAAACATACAGTAGTGTGAGTGATTCGAGATTTTGTTCACGGATTCGAACTCGTTATGTTAGATTTTCCCTTAGTTACAAATTTTGCGGGTGAATTGTGTGAGCAACAGTAGAGATGGGAATTCATATATAGTCTTATGGGGAAATGATGGACCAGAAGTAGCTCCATGTATATTTTCAGATGCTTTTTATAAAACTTCTACATAGACAAGTAGGAAATGTTTGTTTGACCTCTCCTCGGTAGGCAATCAGTATCATGTGAGTTTAGTTCGAACGGAAGACTGGGAATTTCTTATATGTTTGATTGCCTTTTTGTGATTACATGCCTTGAATCGCCTATTTGGGACTGATTTCAGGAAGACTCAATCCATGAGTTTTCGAGTAAGGGGTCTAAGTGATTGATAGAGAATTAGGCCCAAATGTGGGATCTTATAAGTGATCAGCATTTATCTTACAAATATACTAGTGTGACAGAAAGACTGATTGGAAACTTGTAAACTGGTTTTTATGGATAAAAACTATAATGTATCCAGCTTTCTGGCATATTAATATTTTGTTGGAACTGTACAGGTTAAGGAGATACTCTCTTACTATCCTTCCAATTACAAGCAGTCTGCAGTCATTCCACTTCTAGATCTTGCACAACAGCAGCATGGAGGGTGGCTCCCTGTTTCAGCAATGAATGCAGTATGTTTTTGTTTAACTATAATTCAGCTTTCTCTTACAAAATGAAATGATTTTGTAGTGGGAATATAAAATTATCTTCGGAAACTTTTGGCTCTTGTTTGATTTTGTGTGTTAAGACGTAATACAGTTCTTAAGTTCTTTTTGGGAATATAAACTCGATTGATATGGTTTGCCAACATGACAATACAAGAAACTTGTGCAGATTGCTAAAGTTATCGAAGTTGCTCCTATCCGTGTGTATGAGGTTGCAACATTTTACTCAATGTTCAACAGGGCAAAGGTAAAATGTATTTGCTACCCCTGAATTCAAGTCTCTACTCTGTATTAGATAAAATTACATTGTACACTCTTCATTTGCACAGGTCGGAAAGTACCACCTGCTAGTTTGTGGTACAACACCTTGCATGATCCGTGGTTCACGAGACATTGAATCAGCTTTGCTAGACCATTTGGGAGTGAAACGTGGGGGTAAAGCTCTATAGCAATCTTTCATTATCAAAATTGTACGTTTATGCTCAGTAATAACAACCTATGGTGTTATGTTTTTTGTGCAGAGGTTACAAAGGATGGTTTGTTCTCTGTTGGAGAGATGGAATGCATGGTATGGCTATCACATCATCTCTTCATTTCCATAAATCGTAAATACATACAGAATGGCCAAAAATAATACTTTCATATGAAAAGATGCAATATAAATCTCATGTTTTTGGTTTTGTTTCAGGGATGTTGTGTTAATGCACCCATGATCACTGTGGCCGACTATTCCAATGGATCAGAAGGATATACATATAATTATTTCGTATGTCAGACACCAAATCACTAATCTATTCTCCCGCATTATCTTAACTTTATGTGGTTTACTACGGAAAGAGTAAAAATGGTATTTAAAACTATCTTATGTTACAATACACAGGAAGACGTTACACCTGAGAAGGTCGTAGAGATTGTTGAAAAACTAAGAAAAGGAGAAAAGCCACCGGTAAGACATTACTAATCCATGGCATTTGGATACTTTCCTGATCTTCTACTCATACTATCATCGGTTGGGTAAAACGATAGTGTCCTATAATACTTTAAAGGGGTTCTTAGTTTGGTTGCTGTTCACTTTGTTCGATTTTTAATTTTCTTGTTACGATTGAGTTCTGTTTAGGAAAAGTTATAACGTTCTAAACAGTTTATTTTCCATCCTGGTTATGGTTTGTGTTGGCTATGTCGAAAATGAAACCAAAGAGGTCTATTTCCTGTTTGGTTTGGTTTTCCGACATACGCAATATCGGTTTGGTTCAGCTAAACCAAAACTCGATTTTTGTTTCAGCATGGAACTCAAAACCCAAAGAGGATCAAGTGTGGACCAGAAGGAGGAAACACAACACTACTGGGCGAGCCTAAGCCACCACAATTCCGTGATCTTGACGCCTGCTGAGTTCTGTTCGCCGCGGGTTCTATATGGTTCAATAACGCAAAAGGCTATAAGCTTTGTTCGAAGCCTGTAGCATCAAGTTGAGTTTGCATACTCTCTTTTTAGTCTTCTTTGTTTTTGGAATTTAGACCCAATTTTAAAAATTACCAAAAAGCATCCTCTTTTGTTATGATCTCACTTACAAGATTTATATGTGACATTAATAAACAAACAACTCTTGTGTGTTATGTAAGAGCCAAGATTTTCCAAATCTTTTAAAGAAACAAAATAATGATTTTCACTGGCTATTAGAGGTTTTGGTACCAAAAATAAATAAAAGAATAACAATTAAAGCAAACTATTGAATTATTTCGCCGACTTATGTTTTTTTTTTCTTTTTGTAAAAATACTAACAAAGATTAAAGCAAACTATTTAATTACTATATTACCTCAAAAGTCATACAAAATAAATAAATAATAATACAAGGGGTGACAAATTACCAATACTCTATTTTATTATATTATTTTCTTCAAATTGTACAAAACTCAACAAGGGTCCTACACATTCCCATTATACCCATTCAAGCTCCTTCTTCAACCTCCCACTAAAGTCTTGAAAACAAAAAGTTGCTTTCATCGAAGTCCACCTAAAAATAAAGGTAAAATGTTAAAAACTATATTTAGTCAAGTAAGCTTTTTGACAAATGTTTCCTTCTAATGGAAATCCAACATTGGTTCCATCTCTAAAGCCTTTTTTTTTACCTTTCCAATCAGATAAACTAAGTGGGTGCACGAGGAAGAAGAAACCAAGAGTCATTAGAGCAGAAGCAAAACCCATGTTGGACCATTGGATTGTCTGTACAAACACATATCTTATGGCGGAGGATTTGTCTCAGGTTTGACCACTGAAGATGTATCTGGAGGCTGAGAATGGTAAATTGCCATAGCCAAAGAGATTGGCATCATACAAAGAGCCTTAGATTGAAGTAACTGCATAGCAGCTCCAACATTTTCTTCCATCAGTTTAGCTACTTGACGTTCAGTTCCATCATTAGACCATTTCTCCCATGCAGGTTGTGGAGTCCTTCCACCATCACCAGTTTCATCCTATTGACATTTATAAGCAACATCAAGTCAAAGCCCATCACTAAAGTTTTGATCTCTTTCTTCTAAAGTTCTTACCTCAACTGATGATGACAAAGGCATATCCGTAACAAGTGGAGCAACTGCACCAGCTCCACCAAGTCGACTCATGCTCAAAACCTAACAAAGTTGACCAAAGAAAGATGGATATCATTTCAAGGATAAGCTTTAACCCATGAATACTTTTAGATGAGCATGGAAGATTTGGCAAGAAACACATTTTTTCTTTCTTTAAGGAAAAATATATAGATTATCTGACTAGAAAATTCATCATTGCATTATGTTTCTTTAGTGTCTACATTATCTTTTAAAGCAAAGAGACTTTCTTTTTTGGCTTGCGAGAGCTTTAAGTAACCGACTGCATTTGATATAATTAATGTTTGAATATATTAGAATCCTAAACTATGATTAGCCTCCAAATGACAAAACAAAAAGTGAAAGGTGACTAAATGCCATAGGAAACAAAAGCATTTGGACTTGTTTATTCTTTGTCACATTTAAAAAACAAATCTAATCAGGTTGAAATTTGGTTGAAGGGTAGGTGAGGTTGGGACCAGAATAAAGACCAGAAAAATCCATCCAGAAAATTTAAAATCATGATTCTTAGATCTCTAATCTTATGAACAAACATATTAAAACTATAGAAGAGAGGATATACCTTAACTTGGAGCCTGGAGAAACTTTACATAATCGACAATCTCATCAATCATGGCAGCTCTATCAGTCTGCAAACGAAGATGGAGAGACAGTGACTGTTAAACATGCAAGAACTCCAAATAACAGACATGAGAGATTTCCCCATTCCTTAAAGAGAGATTGATTACAGGTGAGGCTCCAGGTGAAAGTTACCGACCTTATTCACAGTAGGAACAAGTTCCTGCAGTGCTCGGATCCGTTCTGCTATCCTTTCCCTACGAAGCTATATGGAAAAGTAAACAAATAACTATCATATCAGCTTATTCCTCCATTAAACAAAGAGATCACACTACACAATGATAACAAAATGAACTCTACATCTTTCAACTACCAACAACATGTATATATCACAAGGTAATGAAAAAGAGAAGCTGAAGTAAAGTGTATTATTATAACTTTACCCGCTCAGCGATGCTATGTGGATCAGTAGCCTGACCACGCCTAGCTCGAACCCTAGGGCGGATTGATGTAGGCTGATGTGGTGCTGATGTAACTGGCTGTTGCATCGGTTGCCCATGAAAAACCTTCCAAACAACACAAAAATTATTTCAACAAGTCGTAAAAGAGAGCATTTTCAGCACAAAATCAATCTAGCTAACAGATTGTTTCTACACAGAGTACAGCTGCATGAACTAGTGACGAAGTTGCTCACATAATCTTCAAATGAAGTTCTACTAAACAAACCAAAATCAAATCATACGAAATTCATCAACATATCTAAAAATCTCAATCCCAAGACTTTGCTTTCCAAATACTTACAACAGAAAACAAAATCAAAAAGTTGCCAAAAAATTTATCTTTTAACTCTTAAAGTAGATATCTCCCATTTTCTCACTAACAAAACATTCAAACAAAAAGTTAAAAGCAAAGAACTTAACTTACAGGTTTCATAGAAGAACAACGATTATCAACAACATCATCAGAAAATCGTTTCCCACTTCCATGTCCACCTTCAGGTCTAAGAAACCCAGGCCCTTTTCCTTGATCAAGACTTAATCCTAAAGGAAACATCTGATTATGAAACCCAGTTGGTCCACTTCCTCCTAAACCACCCATATGACTTCCTTCTTCACCAGAACCCAATTGCAATATCATCGGTGGTGCTCCACCGCCTAATCCACCATCAACTCCAGATAAACCACCAGCAGAAGAAGATGAGAAATTAGGAAGACTAAGGATATGCTCAAAGAAATCATCAGAAGGAGTTTGGTCTGAAAGGTTCTCATGAGGGTTGTTGCTAGCCATAGCTTGAGTTAAGGAAAAAAACAAAGACTTTGACTCGAACGAGTCAATATGAGTTACAATTAAAGAAGTATAAATTCTTAGAAGAAGGATTTACATGCGAAAGCTACAGGTTTTTGTTTTGTTTGGGGTGATGATATTTGATTCTTTCAAACGAATGAGGACGAAGAAGACAATGACGAGAAAGGAGCAGAGAAAAGGTGAATACTTTATGCTCTGTTTATAAAATTATTATTTCGACAAAGGACCTAACTTTTTTAGATTATTTTCATTTTTGCCATCGTCTTCCTTGTCTTTAAGGTCCAATAACATTAGAAAAAAAGCAAGTGGGCTTGGTTTCATCATAAATGGGTCTTCAATGGGCTTTTAACAATAGTTTGTTTTTTTGTATTACGATCCAAAAATAATACATATTTTGAAATGATTTATTATTGTATTGGTACATGTTAAAATTCGGTTTTATTTACAATATTAGGGTCACAAGAAAATAAAATTTAAATTGCATTTGAGGATTCATAATTGTAATTCATTAGCAAATAGTTTTTAGTCGAGTGGCTTGCGGTAAGTTTATTTAAGGCAGTTCATTTGCATAATTAGGGATTGAGTCTCTTCGCCTACATTAATATGAATTTGGCTACTGTGCCGGCCAGTTGTAACCCAATATAGTCTATCATTGACAAAAAAAAATTGTAATTCATTATAATTAGGTGCAAAAATAAAATTCAATATATTATGTATAAGTTCGTGTATTTCAATGTGCATTAACCATACTTCATGTAAGTTAAAGTACATTTGTTTAGTTTGTGTAGGTAGCTATATAATCCTATATAGTTCATGTAGCTAGCAAATATTTTTCCTTCATATTATTTGGAAGATCATGCAAAACCTCGTGAATCTTTGATTTTGAAATGACGGCTATAAATGGTAATATTGTTTCTGGTTTTTGGTTTTTTGATTTTGATTTTGATTTTTGTTTTTGCATCTTAGTTTTTTTTTATAAAAAATTAAAAAATAGTTTTTGGTTTTTAGAAAAAATTAACAGTGAATTGTTAAAAACTAGTTTTTCTTTAGATTTTAGAAATACAAAAAATCAAAATCTTGAAAAATAAGATTTAATATAAAACATGTTTTAAAATTTTGAAAAACTATTTTAACAAAATTATTGATTGGCTAAAAAGTAATTTTTCAAAAATAAAAACCAAAAATTATTATAAAAATTAGTTCCAGTCTGACATAATTACATCTATAAATAAGGATTTTCTGACCCTTTCCCTAATCCCGAGTACCAACCCATCAGAAAAGAAACACTATTTTATTCGTAATATTTGAGTGTAAAGTAATTAAAACAATAGTCCAGATCATAATCCGATTTTACTATTTGATTAATCTCAACACCGTTCATTTCGGACAACAGTTTGATTCTCTCACAAAAAGCTGAGTCCAAAGTTGACCACGTGCATGACTTATTGTATAATCATGTTACATTGTCATTAGTTAACACCTTCTCGTATCACTAAACGTTAAGGTTATAAAATTCGCTAAAGCCATAATTGGCAAAGCTTCACAATAGTTGTAATTGAAAACAGTGAGAACTATTAACTTAGAACTGTGACCAGTAAGTAGAGAACTAGTAACTATTTATTTTAAAGAACTTTTTTTATATTATCACTGAAAATGTTCACAAACTCTAATTTAAACTCTATTAATTCAATATATTAATATAATAGAAAGGATTATGGATATTAAAAAAAAGAATATATACAATTATTGATAATTAAGAAAAAGGGAATAGAAACAATTACTTGAAAATATCCTAAATTTTTTAAAAATTGAATTTAGAATAATATTAACAGAACTTTAACATTTTATTGAATAAATAAAATCTGAATTATAGAAATCGAACCTGACAAAATATCCAAAAACAGATCATAAATCTATTTATTCGAAAAATCGAACATGAATGAAATCAAGAACCAAGTTTTGTTTTTTTTTTTAAGTTTTTCTATTATTATTTTTTTAAAATTGAATATTTATATAAAAATATCCGAATCAAAACTCCATATTTATACCGAACTGAGTCATATCTAAAATTTAAAGTATATGAACTCGATTTTTACGTGCATATTTAGATCGTTAAATCCGCATTCATATTTAGGTTGTTAAACCTGTGGTGATATTTTGAAATATTATTTTTGAGATGTTTTATATGGCTGAAATACGAACCAAAATTGATTCGAGTCCGAACTGGAATAAAATCAATAATCAAATTTGCAATCAATATATTTTATTAAATTTTAGTTTTTTTTTTGGAATTTTTGTTATTAATTTGGAATTTTCATATATAAATTTGTAACAAAATCATGATCTTATTTTTAAAGATAATTATGAGTTTTAGGTAAATTTTGTTTTGTAGTTTATAATACTGCCAAAATAAAAATATCTCTCATTTATAATATATAATATAAGTTTTTTAGTTACAATAATTTTTACCGTAATTACAATAATTTTTATTTAGATATTTTTTTGAATTTAGTTTGGATTCTGTTTTTTTTTTTCAAATTGATTTTATTTGGGTTTTTGGATATTCTATTTTTATGCCAGTTGCTATAGTTGAGCGTGAAGTTGTTAGAGAATGTTTTAATTCAACACACGGAATAAACACGAAACTATTAATGTGTGAAAACTGGAAAGTCGAAATGCGTTTCCTAATTTGTCTTCTTACATTTTTTAATTTCTAATTGTGTGATTTATTATCATTCATATACACATAAACCAATTGCAGATTATGTACCTTAAATTTATCAAGATCTTAATTACTAATTCCATAATTAATCATTTTTTATTACAAAACAAACATAAGAGAGAAAAGAAAAAAGATATAAAATTCTGAAAAGTCTTTCTCCCTTAAACACTTTTTGCATCTTCTCTTCCTCGATCCTACTTGCCAGTGGCACACAAAGAGCTCCTTTTTCTGATTTTGTTCTCAGATTAAACTTTTTTTTGTCTGAAACAGAGAACTTTGGGAAGAAGAAACTGAGAAAATGGGTCATGGAGGAGAAGGAATGTCGCTTGAGTTTACTCCAACTTCCAACTTGGGTTGTAGCCGGAGTTTGTACGGTAATTGTTGCGATTTCTTTAGCTGTGGAACGTTTTCTTCATTATTTTGGTACTGTTCTTAAGAAGAAGAAGCAAAAACCCCTTTATGAAGCTCTTCAAAAGGTTAAAGAAGGTAAAACCCAATCAAAATTTAAAAATCTCTTCTTTATTATTGTTCCTTCTTCGTTATGAATGGGTTCCACGGATCTTTTGAGCTGCGATTCTTATTGGGAATACTAATTAGAGTCGACTGAATCGTATTTGATTTTTTGTTTTTCTGGGTTCTTCATTTAAGAAAAATCTGCCAATGAATTGATCGCTTTGGAATGTTAGACCAAATTTTCCGATAAATCTTCAAGCCAAATGTGGTTTTCTGAGATTTTAAGCAGGTTGAGTGTTTAAAGTTCTGATATTTACTACTTTTTGAGCTGCTTTCTCGCTAAGTTTCTGATGTATGACTCATACAAATCTATTTTAAGGATTACAGAGTTATGTTCTCAGGGATAATACTATTGATCACTTTTGATTGTTGGACCAAATTGTCAGATAAATCCAAAGTTGACTTATCAGATTCTATAAGCAGCTTGAGTCTTTAATGTTCGAAGTTTTACTTCTATTTATGCTGCTTTGTTGCGAATTTGCTGATTTATGACTCATTTGCAGAGTTGTTGTTCTTAGAGTTAATAATATTGAACCAATGGTTTGACACAATCTTGAGTGAAATGTGATTGTAACAGTCTATACGCAGCGTGAGTCTAAGGAGATCATCTCTTCTGTCTGTAACAGATTTATTTGCAGCTTGAGTCTAAGAACTGTAATCTTAATCTAGTTCTGATGAAAGTTAGCGGATCTATGATAATGTTTTTTTGGGAATTGCAGAGTTGATGTTGTTGGGGTTCATATCGCTATTACTAACGGTTTGCCAAGGATTCATTTCCAAAATCTGTGTGAAAGAAAGTGTGGTTATGCATATGCTTCCATGTTCACTTGATTCAAGAAGAGAAGCTGAAACAAGTGAACATAAAAACGTAACTGCAAAAGAACATTTTCAGACTTTTTTCCCTATTGTTGGAGCCACTAGGCGTTTACCTCGCTGAACATGCTGCTGCTGAAGCTGGTTACTGTAGCGAAAAGGTAAATTAAATACTTTTCAGAGCCTCATTTCTTGGTAATTCCTGATAAAATCAGTACTGACTCGTCGCCTTCTTATGTTACAGGGTAAGGTACCATTGCTTTCGGTTGAAGCATTGCACCATCTGCATATCTTTATCTTCGTCCTTGCCATATCTCATGTGACATTTTGTGTTCTTACCGTGATTTTTGGAAGTACAAGGGTGAGCATAAACCATGTCTAAATTTTCTATATTCAGCGGTCAATTAATGTATTATTATCAGCTGTTGATGGTGTGATTGCATCATTTTTCATCTTAATGCAGATTCACCAATGGAAGAGATGGGAGGATTCAGTTGCAGACGAGAGTTATGACCCTGAAACAGGTACTAGATTACACAAGTTGTTTGTTTTAATCAAATATATGTATAGAATCTATGAATATGATAGCACATATTATTTGCTTCGATTTTTGCAGCTCTCAGGAAAAAAAGGGTCACTCATGTACAGAACCATGCTTTTATTAAAGATCATTTCATTGGTATGGGTAAAGATTCAGTCATCCTTGGATGGACGGTATGGTATTTTCATTACATTGCTTGCTTTTTTTTTCTTTCGGTTATCTTTCCTTTTGAACTACCAGAGTGTTTAAGATTATGTCCTTTACATGACAGCATTCCTTTTTCAAGCAATTCTATGCATCAGTGACGAAATCAGACTACGTGACTTTGCGTCTTGGTTTCATTATGGTAAAAGTTTGATTATTTAAATGTATTGGAGATGTGTTATGTAAAATTTTGTTTTGCTCAGGTAGACTACATCTTAACTGGTTTATTACAGACACATTGTAAGGCAAACCCCAAGCTTAATTTCCATAAGTATATGATGCGAGCTCTAGAGGATGATTTCAAACAAGTTGTTGGTATTAGTTGGTATCTTTGGATCTTCGTTGTCATCTTCTTGCTCCTAAATGTTAATGGTACGCTTATCAAATGTTCTTTTCTCGTATTTAGTTTCGACATAAATGGAAGAAACATTTTGACATTTTTTTAACTAGAAATTCAGAGTCATTTTACATTGAAGCTACATTTTTGTAACTTGTAGGATGGCACACATATTTCTGGATAGCATTCATTCCCTTTATTGTGAGTCAATTGTTTTATTTCCTCTCTTTTCTATACTCATGATGTGTTGAAATCTTATTTCAAGTGAACTTAACTTTGTTCTCCTTTTTTTTTGTTGAAATTTTAAAGCTTCTTCTTGCTGTGGGGACAAAGTTGGAGCATGTGATTGCGCAATTAGCTCATGAAGTTGCAGAGAAACATATAGCCATTGAAGGAGACTTAGTGGTTAAACCCTCAGATGAGCATTTCTGGTTCGGCAAACCTCAGATTGTTCTCTACTTGATCCATTTTATCCTCTTCCAAAATGCTTTTGAGATTGCGTTTTTCTTTTGGATTTGGGTAAGTCAACTTTAAGAAAGAAACTAAATTCCAAGATTCACCTCAAATGGGACTAACAAGTATGTATTATAGGTTACATACGGCTTCGACTCGTGCATTATGGGACAAGTGAGATACATTGTTCCAAGATTGGTTATCGGGTAAGCGAAATATGTGATCTTGTTTTGCAATCTCATTATTTCACTGGATATATCTCGTCATATACTGATATCTTTCTTGTCCCTTTAGGGTCTTCATTCAAGTGCTTTGCAGTTACAGCACACTGCCTCTTTATGCCATTGTCTCACAGGTAAACAGCTTTTAGAATCTTTGAGTCTGGCTTTTCAAGTTCGTTCTGAAAAATTGACCCTTTTCTTATGTTGCAACAGATGGGAAGTAGCTTCAAGAAAGCTATATTCGACGAGAATGTGCAGGTTGGTCTTGTTGGTTGGGCACAGAAAGTGAAAAATAAGAGAGAGCTAAAAGATGCAGCTAGTAATGGAACCCAAGGAAGCTCTCACGCTGGTGCTGGTGCTGGTGCTAGTGCTGGTTCCGGTTCTGGTTCAGTTCCTGGTCCTGGTCTTGGTGCAGGTTTTGCAGGAATTCAACTCAGCAGATTAACAAAAAACAACGCAGGGAACACAAACAATGAGATTACACCTGATCCTAAGAATTGAGTAGAGAGGTTATCTCTTCCTTAAGAGGAGCATTATCAGTTCTAGCTTTAAGATACAGTTTTGTCATTATACTTAGCTATTGTGACTTAATTGTTTTGTTCTTTCTGTTTTTGTTACAATTGGGAATTGGATCTGTTTGTATATTGCTCTATTTGGAACATTATAGTTAGTGATACTTCAAAAAACTGATATTTGAATGTCTTTTTAAAATCTTACAAAAAACTCTTTTTTTGTGTGTTCATTTGGCTTTAGCCTTTAGCTATGGTTGGTTTGAATGTAAACAAAACAAAACCGAAAGAATCATATCTATTCGGTTTGATTTTCAGACCGGTTTGTATGATTAAACCGGATTGCGCGAGAGTCAAAGCCACACTACTCGCGCTAATCACTACATTCACTTTCTTCTTCGAAAGCTCACAAATGGATCAGAAGGCAAAGTAAGCAAATTGTCTTCAAATTCATAAAGTTTAAATTTTTGATCTTCTTCGTCAACTAATTTGTCTCATTCGTTCTACAAATTCTGATATGGGTTCTGCTTTCTATTCGAATTCGTGTTGCAATTGAAAACAATTGCCTTTTCCTTAGGTAGCTTTGATTCCATATATCATGATCCAGATCTTTCCACAACAGCAAAAGCTCTCAAATTGCTTGACTTGTGTGGCTGCGACATAATCGAACTCGGTGTTCCATACTCTGATCCACTAGCTGATGGTCCAGCAATCCAGGTTTGATCAACAAGACCCATACGGTTCATCCATATTCTTCTAAAACTTAAGTAGAGCTTCTTTCTTTCTTGTCTTAGGCTGCTGCGAGACGTTCGTTGCTTAAAGGAACCAACTTTAACTCCATTATCTCTATGCTTATAGAGGTGTGTCTGGTTTTTTTGTGTACCTTCTTACCGCTTATATAGCTTATAGATGATGAAAACAGCACTCTCAGTAGGCCTAACTCTCAATGCTGAGTATATAGTGAAACTTTGATAATTTTGGTGTCAGTTTTCATAAGAAGGGACTCTTTTTCATTCCAAATTTCTCGGGTTATTCCTCAGCTATCTTGTCCAATTGCATTGTTACGTATTACAATCCGATTCTGCGGCGAGGAATAGAGAACTACATGACGGTTATAAAGAATGCTGGAGTTCATGGTACATTTACATTATGCTGTTTCAGGGTTCAGTTTCACGCCTTTTGCTTTCATTTATTCTTTATTCCCGTCTTCTCCGCATTAACAGTTAATGGTATAACATGTTGTCTCTTCATAGGTTTCTTGTTCCTGATGTTCCACTAGAGGAGACGGAGACTCTGCGGAACGAAGCTGGGAAGCATCAGATTGAGCTAGTATGAAGTTTTTCTCTAAGTTGTTCAGCTGTTGGTGAAATTTAAAGATATCATCTTTCATAGCAAATTGTTTGCTTTCCTTTACCAATTATACGGTGTTGTCCTCAAGGTACTGCTCACAACACCTACAACCCCGAAAGAACGAGTGAATGCCATTGTTGAAGCATCTGAAGGATTCATCTATCTCGTAGGAACCACAGTTTCACGATTCTTTTAGATCAGAACATGATGCATATAAGTTTTAATTTTGAATGTTGGTATTATCGAGCTCTTTTCAGGTAAGTACAGTAGGAGTGACTGGTACAAGAGACTGTTAGTGAAAAAGTTCAATCTCTTCTACACCAAATCAAAGAGGCAACAAGCAAGCCAGTGGCCGTTGGATTTGGCATATCAAAACCCGAGCATGTGAAACAGGTTCGTCTACATCTCCACTGGATTAGCAATATCTTGGCACTGGGATTTAGTAATCTGACTCAGTTTGTTTCACATTACAGGTAGCTGAATGGGGAGCAGATGGAGTCATTGTTGGTAGTGCAATGGTTAAGATACTGGGCGAGTCTGAATCACCTGAACAAGGACTCAAAGAACTTGAAGTCTTCACTAAATCTTTAAAGTCTGCTCTTGTCTCCTGAATACGCAATGATTTTTTTTTTTTAATTCAACCTGATGAACCAGATATGATTGTGTTTTAAGAACATAACATCCATCTCCAAGTAAAATTGAAGAGTTAATACATTATTGTGAAGGCTTTGAGTTCCAAACGAGAAATACAAGAATATCAAAAACAAACAAATATTATGGGCTCAGAGAGCTCGCAAAATGCATATGATTAACGCTGTGACACGGATTCTGCAGAGAAGAGGTACTTGACACGGGAGAGAACTGAATCATGAGCAGGATCATAGGGATGGTCCTTGGAAGGGATCTCCAGGATTGCGGGAACTGGCTTGTTGTAGCTATCCACCAAGAACCGAATCATATTCGCAATCTACAACCATGAAAGTTTTCTCACTATTGTTTTAACTCTGTAGCAAATAACAGCCTTTAAAGTAGTATGGAGCACATAGAAATAGAGTGGAGGAGTACAACTCATTACCTCGTTGATAATGACTAAAATAGCACAACACAGACACAAAGCAGTTAAGATGCGTAATACATACAAGTATACAGGGCTTGTAAGAGAGCACTTACATATTGGCTTAAAAGAATGATAGCGATATCATCCCTCGATGAGAATTCTTTGAAAGCATCCTCAATTTGTCTCACAGTTGTCTCTAAAAGACAAATAAAAAATCATAAGAAAGGAAAAATCAATTAGCTTAGAAGACTAGAGGGTAAGAAATAGACGTTAGTAAAGTTATCTCTTTACAAGAGACCACATGAAAATGATGTGATCAAATTTTTTAACTAACATGATATTATCATAAGGATATCAGTTTGATTGATACAAGTGACATAACTAGATATATGATTGAAAAAATTGTCTTTCCTAAAGATCATTATGAGATGAAAATCATACTTGAGTCGACAATGAGGTAATTTGTCTTCCTCCTTATGTCAACATTACCAACTCCAGCCATCAAGAATCCAACTACAGTGTCCTGTACACAAAATTACAGACAAGTTAGAGACATTAGAGTAAGCAAACAATTCTGGCACCAATTGGTTGAAAATTGTCGCCAGAAACAGTCATACAAGGAAGAAATTACAACTCCAGCATAAATAAGAGAGTAGACATAGTTTTCTGGCAACTCAATAGACTAGCATCAAGCAAATGTAATTTTTAAGCCAGAACAGTTAAAAGCAACACAGAAAACCGAAATCTCTTGATCCTCAATGATAATAAAGTTTCTAGGAAGAGTTTAAATAAAGTTACAACTCATTAGATTCGTGATTAGTGCATCAGGTGGAATCAACATTCAGTAATACCAGATTAAATCATCAACAAATTGGTCGGATCCAAAATCGAGAAAAACAGAGAAATTTCGACAATGTCTAACTAGAGCGTAAAAACTGATCATCAAAAAGATTACAAATTTCAGAAACAAATCTAAACTCAAGTGATTTATGGATGAACAACCCAAAAGATATAGGTTTAGTTCAGATCACATCTCACAGAGATTCAGAACTCGTATCAGAAGATCCAAACGAAAAACCAACACTTTCTAAAGGATCATACACAAAGAAAAGTTTTTTTGTAACGAATTTACCTCATCGGCGATCATAGCAATGAGGGCAGAGTTGCGAGCAGGGATCTGAGTTCTCCCAGCCATATTTGAATCAACTACACACGAAAAACAAAAACCCAGACGCTTAAATCAATCAATCCACCCAAGACAATTACTATTGCAATTGTATAGAATTAAAACCATAATCTAGTACTTGATTTTAGATCGGAAATATTCTTTGAAGATGTAGAAAAAAGCTCCTAGATTTTACTCATTACCTATTTTCTCTGTTTCTTCTTCTTCTTAATTCTTCTTCTTCTTCTTCTTCGCTCTTCGATTTGATAGATTTGTAATCACTACCAAAGAGACACGTGCAAAAAAAAAAAAGTCAGAAGGTGAGTCAATTGACTATAATACCCTTATTATCTGACCCTAATAACGATACAATCCTCCTTTAATAATTACACTTTAACAGTAACAGTGGCAAAAGCGAAAGAATATTAATAAACTAATGATGATAAGGGGACTCTTCAAGAGGGTAATTTCGTCTTTTCAAATCTCTGTCTTGTCTCTTCTTCTTCCGAAATGATGATTTTATATGTGAAGCAGAACAAAGCCAAATTTAAGAAGAAGAAGAAGACTGAGTTTCTATGGCGGATTCTCACTCACTGCTCTCGAAACGCACTTCTATTTTTTGGTTTACGTTTATGGATTGTTCTCGGCGTTTGCGTTGGAGCTGCAATCGTGATTTTACTTTTTCTTATCTCTCTCTGGTTCATTTACAAACGAAGCAACAATAAATCTTTCAATTCTTCATCTAAATCAAATTTACGATTTTTCCTGTTGTTTCTAAGGAGATTCAAGAGATTCGTGTTGATCCATCTCGAGCTCCGGTTCAACCCGACCCAACACGGGAAACACACCAACAACAACAGCAAGCTCGAGATGATGATAACGAAATTCACATCGAAATTGGGAAAGATCATCGGATTTTGTATCCGGAACGAGGAGGTTGGACTGGTTCCGGGTCCGGGTCGGGTGATCAGGGTTTACAATTGTCGGCAGGTCCTGAGGTTTCTCATTTAGCTTGGGGACATTGGTATACGTTGAGAGAGCTTGAGCTTGCTACAAATGGATTTTCTGATGAGAATGTTATTGGACAAGGAGGATATGGGATTGTTTGTAGAGGTTTTTTTTTTAAGATAAATCAATGGTGGCTATAAAGAATTTGCTTAACAACAGAGGACAAACTGAGAAAGAATTCAAAGTTGAAGTTGAAGCAATTGGAAGAGTGAGACATAAGAATTTGGTGAGATTGCGTGGTTATTGTGTTGAAAAAGCTCATAGGATGTTAGTTTATGAATATGTTGATAATGGGAATTTAGAACAATGGCCTCATGGTGGTGGATTGGGATTTAAGAGTCCTCTTACATGGGAGATTAGAATCAATATTGTTCTTGGAACAGCTAAAGGGGTTAATGTATTTACATGAAGGTCTTGAGCCTAAAGTTGTTCACAGAGATATCAAATCGAGTAATATCTTGCTTGACAAGCAATGTAACTCGAAAGTTTCAGACTTTGGGTTAGCTAAGCTTTTGGGTTCAGAGATGAGTTATGTGACTACTCGTGTGATGGGTGCATTTGGTTATGTGGCTCCTGAATACGCGAGTACAGGAATGTTGAATGAGAGGAGTGATGTCTATAGTTTTGGTGTACTTGTTATGGAGGTGATTTTCAGGAAGGTCTCCTGTGGATTATAGTCGGCCTCCAGGAGAAGTGAATCTTGTGGAATGGTTAAAGAGAATGGTGACGAGTCAAGATGCAGAAGGAGTTTTGGATCCGAGGATGGTCGAGAAACCGTCGTTGAGGTCATTGAAACGAACCCTTTTGGTGGCTTTAAGATGTGTTGATCCTAATGCTCAAAAGAGACCAAAGATGGGTTATATCATTCACATGCTTGAAGCTGAGGACTTAGTCTCTAGAGATGATCGGAGAAACTCCGGCGGAGGAGGAGAAGGAGTAGAACCGGGAAGGTCACCGCGGAAGAAATTGAATGTGAATGAAACAGAGGATGAGAGTGGTGATTCTGTTCTGATCAACAATGACCAATTACCTTTGGAGAAGGAGAATCAGTAAAAGAGATGAGCTTTGGTAATATAATTTTGTTAACTAAAGTTAGAAGTTTTTTTTATTTCTTGTGTGAATGTGTGTAGATTTTAGTAATTTTTGCAATGTTGTTTTAAAAATATGTTATATTGTTTTTGTTTGGTCTAGCCTAAATAGTGAATACATTTTTTTTTTCGAAATCTTCTTCCTTTTGTTTCTTACAAATTATTTTCGGGTTCTTGTTATTTAGAGCATGTATAATGCTAGATATCTTATATTGAGTATCTTAACAATGAAATATTATTATTTTACTATAATACAAAAATAGACCAATATTATATTGACAAGTGGATAAGATACTCTTGTTATAATATCTTACGTATCTTATTTAAGATACTCAAATCCTTCTCTTATCTCTTGTTTTATTAATTTTGATTTTTTTATTGTTAAGATACCCACTTAAAATAATAGCATTAAACACCGCCTTAATAAATCTGTTTTTGGACTTTACTTTTTAGGAAAATTTCTGTATTCCATGGTTTTTGTATTCTATGGCTATAATCTTAGAACAATTATATAATTATAAATTATTATTTTTTGTCAATGACAGATTATATTGGACCACAACTGATCGGTTCAGTTGCCAAATTCTTACATAATATAGGTGGGTGACTCGATCCAGGTTCTACAAATGAACTATTTTAGATAGATTTACTGTCGGTCATTAGAATAAGAACCATTTTGCTATAATTATAAGTTTTTTTTTATCAATTGGTCTATTGACTTTTAAATCCTACTCCTAGAACATTCGATCCATGATGTTTTAGAGATTTGTGAAGTGAGTACAACACTATCCACATGTACTCGGCCCTATAATTATAAGTTTAGATTAGAGAAAAATAGATACTAGTGTTGAAAATAAAAAATTGAATGGAATAGTAGAAAAAATAGTTTTTTTTGTACGTATTTAAAAAACAGAATATTCTTATGTGAGTGGACCTGATGCAAATAGGCAAAGCAAACAAAAGAATCAAAAAGAAAGTGAAGAAGAAGAAAGCGAAAGAGATGAACAGTATCTTCTCCATTGACGATTTCTCCGATCCCTTTTGGGAATCGCCTCCTCCTCTTAATCCTGATTCTATCAAGCTTCTTACGGCGGACGAAGTTAGACAGAGTCAACCTGAATGGACTTTCGATATGTTTTTCGAAGAGATTTCTTCGTCTGCTGTGAGCTCAGAGCCACTTCGAGTAACCAACGCGATCATCGGAGTTTCATCGGTTCAGTCTCTTCCTTCTGTTTCTGGTCAAAATGATTTTGAGGATGATAGTCGATTTCGCCGAGATCACGATCGCGATTCGGGAAATTTGGATTCCGTTGCTCTGCCAACGACGGTGATTGATTCCAATGATTATCATCATCGTGTTCTCAAAAATAAACTTGAGACTGAGTGCGCTACTGTTGTAGCTCTTAGGGTTTATCTTCTGTTTCCCTCTTTTTATTGATTGCAGTAAGAAGATCTAAATCTCAATCTTTGATGTTGTTTTTTCTCTGTTGCGCAGGCTCGGTCTGTGAAGCCTGAAGATTCTACTTGTAGTCCGGAACCTCAGTTTCAACCAGCTCAATCGAGTCCTCTTACTCAAGGTGAATTCTTTGTTATCAGCTTTTAGTTCGTCTCTTAGTTTCACCATGTGGATGATCGAAGATTAACCTGCAGATTCGTTTTTCTATAATCGTCTGTGTATCTGTGAAATTGTGATGCCAAGTTAAGAAATTGTGCTGTAGAAATATAAAATGGTTATTTAAAAGCCTTTCAAGTCTCCTGGTCATGCGACTATGTTTTGCTATCAAGTTTCAATCTTTTGGTGACTTTCTCCTTGAAATTAATCTGCTTTTTGGAACTGGAAGACAAATAAGACTAGGATTGAGATAGATTGTGGTGGTTAGTTCAAAAATACTTTTAAACATAAGTTAGTTAACGTTGCAAATCATTGTATCGGTGCTACCAATTCTTTTTCAGATGTCTATTTGAGTCTTACGCTAGTAAGTTTAAATCCTGGTAGGTTCTTTGATGGCCCGAGGAGAACTTGGTGTTACGTCTTCCTTACCAGCTGAGCTGAAAAAAACTGGTGTAATAATGAAGCAGGTTATTAGTGGATCATCGAGAGAGTATTCTGACGACGAAGACCTTGATGAAGAGAATGAAACCACTGGTTCCTTGAATCCAGAAGATGTAAAAAAATCTAGAAGGTAATGATCCATTTCTTCAATTTCCTTTCTTTTGAAGGTTACCTTTAGTGTGAAATAGTTTTTGAGCCGTTCTCGTCATTCAATGTTTGTAGGATGCTGTCAAATCGAGAATCAGCTAGACGATCTAGAAGGAGAAAGCAGGAGCAAACAAGTGATCTTGAAACACAGGTTTCATATCAGATTCTCTCAACACCTTATGTTTTTGTGTTTAAGGTATTAATGAGACCTATTTTCTATTTTGATAGGTTAGTGAGCTAAAGGGTGAGCATTCAACACTGCTTAAGCAACTGAGCAACATGAATCACAAGTACGATGAAGCTGCTGTTGGCAATAGAATACTAAAAGCTGACATTGAGACATTGAGAGCTAAGGTAAGAAGACTTAACTATCCTCCTTCTTTCATTTTTCTGAACTACCCTTAAGTCTTTTATATATATATATATATAGTTATTTTTCCATGTAATGTTAAGGTGAAAATGGCGGAAGAAACCGTCAAGAGAGTAACAGGAATGAATCCGATGCTTCTCGGGAGATCAAATGGACATAGCAATAACAACAGAATGTCATTAACTGGTAACAACAGGATCAATTCTTCTAGCATTATTCCACCATTTCAACCACAGTCAAACCTAAACCATATATCAAATCCCAACATTGGGATCCCACCCGTTCTACCTTCAAGACTCGCCAACAATTATGTTCTTCCTCCGTCTGTAAACTCCCAATCCAACTCGCAGTTGCAGAGAATAAGAAATGGACAGAATCACCGCATTGCTCCAAGCACCAACCCATATAGCTGGACTAATGAACCTCAGAACGATTCAGCTTGATAAGCTTAAAAGAACTGTCTCCTTTGTAAGACTACTAAACAATTTTAAAGGATATTCAATTCTTGGATCCCTCTATGCATATATGATCCTTGTTTCCCTTTTTTTGGCTCATTTTACAAGCTGGAAAATTGTGTACACTGATGAAACAAGAAGCTGGTTTTGTATTATATATATGTCTATTAATGTCTCTACATCTTTCATTAGCATTGTAGGTTCTTTCTATTAGAAATGTGGTAATCAATAAATACTAACTAAAGTTAAGTTCAATTTCTATTAGACCCGAAATACTTGGAAGAAATGAGATTACTTGTGATACAAATAACCAAAATATATTTAGAACAAGTTAGTTTCAGTTCTTATTTGGTTTTGTTTGGTTTTTTTGTTAATAATATAACCAAAAACCGAAGTTATTTAAATTTTAAAAATAGAAATGTTCTTTGCTAGTAACTGATACCGCTCTATATACCTATTTTTTGTTCAGTATTTTGATTTTGGTTTATACGCAAGTTATTAACTATAAGGAAATACAGTCTAGTGATAATATAGTCTTGTCTAGATAAACCCGAAATACCTAAACCCAAAAGATCCAACCGATCAGGATCTGGGTATCCGAATGCCCCAATTTATATATTATTGTTAGTGTTATAGTCTATCTGTCATTGTGAGTGTTATAAGTTATTACAGTCTCATCGCTAATAGTTGTCTTAGAAGTTATAACGTTACAAGATTCTTAATGAGAATCATCTTTCTATTTATAGCTTAATAACAGAGTGGAGATATGTTTTTGTCCAATTATAAAAAGAAAGGTCAAATCAAATCCCACATTCTCTATCATCAAATTCCATTTACTTCGCCGATTTCCATGGGAGATCAATCAAGCAACTTCATTTTCTGTTTCAGAGGAGACAAAGAAGAAGACAACGACGAGTCGTCGTCGTTCTTCCCCTCTCTCTCTTTCTCTATCTCCCGGTGTAAGTTAAGTCAAAATGGGTTCGAGTAAACTAAAACGCGCCATTGGAGCTGTGAAAGATCAAACAAGCGTAGGATTAGCCAAAGTTGGAGGTCGAAGCAGTTCATTAACAAAACTTGAAGTAGCCATTGTTAAAGCAACGAGACATGCAGAACATCCAGCAAAAGAGAAATATATAAGAGAGATCTTAGGCTTAACTTCTTACTCACGCAATTATGTTAGTGCTTGTGTGACAACTCTATCGAGACGACTAAACAAGACGAAGAACTGGTTGGTTGCTCTCAAAGTTTTGATTCTGATCCAACGGTTGTTAACAGAAGGTGATCAAGCTTACGAAGAAGAGATCTTTCTCGCAACAAGACGAGGAACAAGGTTGCTTAACATGTCTGATTTTAGAGATGCTAATCGGTCTGATTGTTGGGATTACTCTGCTTTTGTTCGGACTTATGCTTTGTATTTGGACGAGCAGCTTGATTTTCGGGAGAGAAAGAGAGGGAAACATGGTGGTGGTGATGATGATGATGATGTTTCCAGCGAGGAAGATGATGATCATAGACAGATCGATAACGATAATCATTCAAGGGTAAAGTCTAAACCTGTTACATAGATGAAAACAGAGAAAATGTTCATTAGAACACAACATTTACAACAACTTCTTCTTGATCGGTTCTTAGCTTGTCGTCCAACAGGTAATAATCAACAAACAACTTTCAATTATAATGGTTTGTTGCTAACAAAGGCATGGACATTTGGGTTCATGGGTTTTTTTTGGTTCGGATTTTCGGTTTAACTGATTTAAGAGCAATTCACGTATTTTGTTTTTTAAGTCGTGTTCGATTTGGATATAGTTCAAGTTTGAATATTTTTATTGAGGTTTTTATAAACTTCAAAAATTTAATATTTAGAATAAAAAACAGCCCAAATTTAATAAAAATATAAGAGGTACTCATTCTGTTTAGGTTCATATTCGAGTTTTTAATTTTTTGAATACATAAATTTAGGATACATTCGGGTATTTTGTCGGATTTGGTTCAGTTTGATTCTTTTTACTTTTCGACTGGTTTCGGGTTTTATGTCAGGGCCTAAATCATTACCTGAATATGATCCTTTTTCTTGGCTAACATGTTAGGTTTCTGTCACAGGCACTGCGAAGAACAACAGAGTGGTGATTGTGGCTCTGTATCCAATAGTAAAAGAAAGTTTTCAGATATATTACAACATAACAGAGATAATGGGAGTATTAATAGATCGATTTATGGAATTAGACATTCCTGATTCAATCAAAGTCTACGACATCTTCTGTCGAGTTTCTAAACAATTCGACGAGTTAGATCAGTTTTACAGATGGTGTAAGAACATGAGAGTTGCAAGATCTTCAGAGTATCCAGAATTGGAGAAGATTACACAGAAGAAACTTGATCTCATGGATGAGTTTATAAGAGATAAATCTGTTTTAGCTGCAACACAACAAAGAAATCATCATCAATAGAGTCTACCAAATCCGTAGAGGAGATTAAAGAGATTGTAGAAGATGTAAACTCCATTAAAGCATTACTAGAACCTGAAGACAAAGAAGAAGAAACCGAAACCGAAACAAAGATAGATTTTGAAGTGGTTTCAAAACAAGATCAAGGTGATTTGTTGGATTTGAGTGATGTTCATGAAGGTGAAACAACAGGATCAGTTGGTGATAGTTTGGCATTAGCGTTATTCGATGGAGTGGTTGAGACTGAGAATGCATCAGGACCAAGTTGGGAAGCGTTTACAGATGATTCAGCAGATTGGGAGACTGCTTTGGTAACATCAGCGACAAGATTGTCACAACAAAAGAATGAACTTGGAGGTGGATTTGATCATTTGTTGCTTAATGAAATGTATCAGTATGGTAGAGTTAATGCGTCTAGACCTTATGGAAGTAGTGGAACTGCAAGTAGTGTGGTTTTTGATTCTGCAGGAACACCATCAGGTAATCAAAAAAACTTTTTTTTTGTGCAAAAATAATTTTCCAACTCGTTTTTTTTGTTGGAAATTGGATTGAAAAAGTCTAGTCCAAAACCCACACGCTAAAACTATTTTAAATTTTTAGCTTGTAGTGGAACAATATCGAACTTCTGATGTTGTACCATTATCTAAAACATTTAAATCACCAAACTGAAAAAAGCTCAACCTTCAACTCGTTCTTTATTAATAAAAATCTTGAACTAATTTTTTTTACAATTTTACTTTTATCTCTAAGCAATACAAATGATTCTACACCATTGAAAATTATATGCAATTTAATCATTCCTAACCTTTATTAAATTATGATAAATAATATATCAAATTTAAACCTACTAATAAAATTTCAAAAATTACCATAAAAACATTTTAAAATTTCATATCTTGTATTTTTTTATTATTTCGTGAAATTGATTACGAAAAGTATAACTTTTTTTGGAATATGACGAGTTGAATGGTTTTAAAACAACCTTTAAAATCATTTTAAAAATTGCTTCAATCCAAATTCTATTCTAGGGAATCATGCTAGTGGTTTGCTATGCATGGATCGAATCTTGTCCATCTATTTTTTGATAAAAATAAATTGTTTTAGCCGAGCTAACTTCGACCTAATGCAGCCTCACTGCCGGCACCACCACCAACAGCCAATGGAAACAGAATCGGAAGCAAAAG
Organism: Lepidium sativum; assembly: GCA_023374145.1. Taxonomy (NCBI): domain Eukaryota; kingdom Viridiplantae; phylum Streptophyta; class Magnoliopsida; order Brassicales; family Brassicaceae; genus Lepidium; species Lepidium sativum. The sequence continues at coordinate 9,034 of JAKUCM010002299.1, read as the reverse complement.
TCCGGTGATGTTGGACCCATTTGCAGCATCATTAGAAGTGCTTCCACCACCGTATGTTCAAATGAATGATATGGGGATGAAACAAAGATTGTTAATGGAAGAACAAATAATGTGGGATCAATACAACAGAAATGGAAGACAAGGTCACATGAATTTTGGACAAAGCCAACCACAACATTATCAGTTTCCATATTCCATGGGACCTTATTCTTACACACATGGCTATTAAAATTTTACAAACCAAATTTTTCTGTTTATACCATTCAAGAGCTTGAAAGAAACGTGTTAGCTTCTCTTTTTGTTGTCCCTAACATTGTAAATTCTTTTGAAATAATATGTAAATTTTTGAGCGAAAAAAGAAAAAGAAAATGTCATTAACATTTTATGTCTTTAGTTAAATGGTTAAATGTCATCTCTTCTATTTTTTCAGTCAAATCAGTTCTAAAACATTGTATTTGCGCTATTAATTCAACTGTTGATAAAAAAAATTATTTTCAATATTTTACTTAATTTATATGTAAAGACAACATGCTACATATTCGTACTTTCATAAGTATATATTATTAGATTAGGCATTTCCAATTTAAAACAAATTGGTTATGAGTAGAAAAACCCATATTTTATATATTAGAAATGATCTTTTTCAATTTCCGATATGGGATAATATTTTCTAATACGTCTCTTCGAGATGATGGATCTTTGGCCATTAATCTTATATGTTCAAAGATGAATCAACAACACCAATTTTGGATATGGATTGTCGATAATTGGACCAACTTTGGGTCGGATCGGGTTGGACAGTATGGATCGTGAGCTCTGATACCATATTAAATTATGATTTTCCAATCTAAAACTCATTGACTATGAATAAAAAAACATATATCTTATATATATTAAAGAAGATTCTTTTCGATTTGTGATGTAGGATAATATTTAATTGTTTATCTTGATCCTTTGGCAAATAACTACAGAATATCGCATGAAAGAAAGTGAGTTCAGCACTAACAAATTCTAACTCATTTCCTAAATTTGTAAATATACTTTTAAATGAAAATTTATTCTACTTATTACTAAACAAATGATCAAATTTACCATAAAGAGTATTGGAAAGGATATGCATAATTGCTTTCATGAAAGTTTAGCCAAGTCAAAGAAGTTGAAACTCTAGAAATACATGTATCTTTGACTTTATCAATTAAAAGTCTACTTCTATACAAAATTTCTACCAGAATTTACTTGCATAGTCCGACATAATAGAAATTAAGATTTACAACTTATTGTTTGGTTATAAATAAAATCTTATTCATTAAAAAGATATATATGTTTTTATTCTTTTCAAAAGATGTTTTTGAGTGTCTAAATGCCAAACAAAGAAAAGGGAATTCTATGCATATATTTATGTAATTAATAGTTATTATACATTGTATATGAAATCAAGAGTTTTGTATAGAATGGGGACTATATAGATAAGAGCTCATAAAAACATAAAAGGAAGCTAAAATGATACCATTAACAATGTTCTTTTTGACTTTTAGTGGTCTCATGGCATGTTCTTTGTTGGGGTTAAAGTGTTCGCATGTTCATGCGTGTCCTCTTCAGTAAGCTCTTTGACCTAATTCGTTTTTTTTTTTCTTTATAATCTTTTCTCTTTATATGATTCCTCGTAGTTTTCTATATCTTTTATATTTGATTCCTTCTCACCCATATTCTTTAGATGTCACTAATTCCTTTCTGTTTGATTCTGTAATATGCCTTTAGTTAATAAATACTTTAAACACTTTTTGATAAACCAAAAGAAATTCGGATTTTTGATCTATCATCTCCTCTCATATTTAAATAACCATTGATAATATATAATATCATATTTAAAGGTAAATCAATGCAAGTGGCATTTAATTTAGGGGCATGTGATAAGTTCATAAGAAGCATGCACACTTGCATATCATAGGATCGAGTTCCCCCGCTTACATTTGCAAGAACTTGGCTAATGGGTCGGTCATTTGTGGCCCAGTTGACAAAAAAAGAAAGGTAAATCAATTTTCTGAATAAATTTAAATTCAAGACGTCTTTATAATCATTTGTTAAATGATAATATATCAGCAAATGACATCTAATCTAGTGGCAGGTAGTAAGTCCAATTAAAGTAGTGCATTTGTATAATCCGGAATCGAGTACTCCTACCTACATTAAATAGGAATTTGGCTATTGTACCGGCTAATTATGGCCTAATATAATGTGTCGTTGACAAAAATATGAATATATATCTTTACTAATTCACTAAAAAAACAAAACCGTTTTCATGGCAATTTTAGCGATTACAAATTCTTAAGACACTAGAGATCGAACTCCTGTAATAGTAGGAGCGAGATTTAAAAGCTAGTAGGATAGTTGACAAAAAAAACTATCAGAATTTTCGACAATTTAAATATAATATCAGAATCTATGTTTAGTCCGATTGTTAGAATCATCAATTAAATTCGTGATTGGTAAACAATAATACATAGCTATGTAATAATTTTCCTTGTTTGAGCTATATATCTTTTTGGACCTTAGTTAAATCCATACTAATATGAAGTTGTACATTATCTATCACAATCAGTGAAGCTGGCTTTGAAAGGACACATTCATCAATCCCTAGAGGTTTGGGACTTTTACCTATTCGGTTATTTTCGTGTGTGGTAATATGTAATAATTTATGTAAAAGTAAAAAGGAAGAAATTTTGAAAAAAAAAGAAAAATTACTAAATGTTCTCCTATTACGCATATATTTTACTAGAATATCGAAAGAAAACTATATCAGTTGTGACAATTAGAAGATTCATATAAAAATAAGAAGAAAAATAACTTAAAAATTTGTTTTTCTTTTTGTCTTCGTCTTCTTCTTCTTGTTTTCAAGGGCATTTGTGTCATTTTGTAGCAGAAATATATAACTGAAGTTAAAATTCCAATTTTACCCTTTTCACATATTGTGGGGTCCAGAGAATCCCAGATCGTAAGCCTTCTGAAACGAAGACAACTCGTGATTATGTGATTCACTATCATACGCCGAAACAGGAAACGTTATTCGACCGGCGTAGTTTAGCATATCACTGGGTCTCGCACTAACGTGGTCCGTAAGTCCAAGAAAATTTCTAGTCAAACGGTCAGCTCTTTGCCACGTGGACGTAAACTGGTCGTACTCAGAAGATGACGTCATCATGACTCGGTCAAACTCGTTGACCGTCGTAAAATGTCGATGATAACCAGCTGATTGCGACTGTCCTCCGCTGCTGAATGTGGCGGAGCTGAGAGCGGTGGCTTTTTGAAGAAGAGCGGTTGCGGAAAGAGCCACCGTAGAGGATGAAGAAACGGCGGAGGAATCAACGTTAAGAGGTGACGTGAAGAGCAAGGAATTGAAATTAGGGTTAGGTTTTGTGAGGATTCTTGCACTTTCTTCTGCTAATGCATCACAAAACGCTCTATGCGTTATGAAGCTATCTTTCCTGTTTATGAAAAAAAATAATGAAATTAGATTTATGAAATTTTTTTTTATATAAAATATGTAAATTAATACGTTTGATGATGATGTAATTGTAAGAAATGAAATCATTTCAAGTGGACCACAAAGTAAGTTTCAAAATTCCAAGAATATGCAAATCAAATTATGGATTACAAAATCTTTTGCTATTAAATATTTATTTTCAACATTACGATTAAAATTTCATCTGCATGCTTTTATTATAGTTCAATAATATGCAACACAAATTTTGCATACAATAAAACCATTTTCATTGGACAATAGAATAATATAAACACATTGGCTCCAAAACTGTAAATTAATTTATGTAAACCAAATATATATAAATGATTTTTTGAAAAGTAAAATATGTTTTTTAATCTATTTTTAAAATATATTGTTTAATGTTTTTTTCATAGTTTTATAGAGAGCAATATGTATACAAATATCAGATTTATGAAACTACATTTCATGAACATATATATAGATTTGTCAAGAAAATTACCAATAGAAAATAAATGAAATTAGTCACACAAAAACATTAAATTCATCTTTATATACAATACACTCCAAGAATGATCATAGATTCACATTTGTAACATGGAAAATAACCTAGATTTGTGAAAAATAAGCAAAATTATCATGAGCTATAATTTATATAAATAAGATACAAAGAAAGATCTTCACAAAACAACAAAAATAAATAATAAATAATAAAGGTTTAATAGAGAGTTACCTCGAGAAAAGAGTTCCACAGTCACATCTATACTCTCTTGTACCACAGATCTTACTGTGAGCTTTCCAATCAGATTGAACTGCATACAACTTTGAACACTTTTCACATTTCCATTTCTTCTCTCCATGTTTCCTACAAAAGTGTTTCTTAATCCCTGTGAGATCACCAAGAGCTCTTGATGGATGATGATGAACACAGTTTGTTTCTGGACACACATAAACTTTCTTCCTTTGTTGTTCTTTGCTGTTCTTGCTTCAACTTCCATGGAAGATTGTGTCCTCTCCTGTGAAGTTGTAGATTCTGATCTCTTTGAAACCCTTTGTTACATATCTCACAAACGAATCTGTTTGTTGCAAGAAGTGTTTTTGGTGATAATGCAATTACCTCTGCATCTGGATCTTCCAAAAGAAGTAGTAAACACATTCTTAGTTAAAAAAGCTGATTTTGATACAAACCCTAATTCTAAGAATATAAGAACAAGGGAAAGGTCTTTCACAAAACCCGTATGTAAAGAGTTATCTCAGATGAAGAAAGTTCTAAGATTCTACTAAGAATCAAGAACCTAGATGAAATCAAACAGTTTTCAGAATCAACTTGTATTCAAAAAAGACAAAAGATCTTCATAAATCAAACAGTTTTCAGGTACAAACCCTAATTGTAAAAATTTAAGAGCAAAGAAAAGCTTTTTCACAAAACCCATATGTCAAAAGTTCTCAGATGAAAAAAGCTCTAAGATTCTTCTACCAAAAATCAAAAACCCAGACAAAATTAAACAGTTTTACAGATTCAAATTGTAGTCAAGAACTTCAAAGATAGTATTTTGATTACCAGGATTTCCAGGAAGACCTCTCCTCTTCTTAGATGTCTTGTGAGTGTCTCTGTGACTTGAATTTACATTGTTGAAGCCACTAAACTCTTGTATAGTAGTACTAAGTGTTTTACCAGAAGAAGCACTTGCTTCAGTAGACAAAGAGCTTAGTTTATAAGAAAAGTTATGAGATGAAAACATATCCATAGCTATATGAAGGAAGAAAACTCCAACCAAAGAAAAAACAAAAACAAAAACAAAAAGATCCAAAGTTTGATCTCTTAAAATAAGGACCTAGAGAGTAATAAGTGTACACAGAAAGACATCATTCTTTGGCTATATATGCAACAACAAATATTAATAATTTTTTAGTTTATTGAGTGTTTATATATTCATAAGTATAAGTATAGGTTTCAAAAGCTAGAGGACGACTATGATGGATTATTCTTCAAAGTCACTATCAATATACATATATATGTGTTCACAATAAATGCAAAGACTGTTTGATTCCTATTTTTGTGTTGGTGTGCAGATAAATAACACAGAAGAGAAAGAGAGAAGTTTGAAAGTGAGACTTTGACTATTTAGAAAATTATTTTTATTACTACAATTATAAGTTGTTTTTGGGAGCTTCTAAGTGTTCTGCATTACAGAGAAGAGTGATGATTATTAGGACCAGACTATGACCAGTTACTTACAATTGGCTACTTAAAAAGAAGATAGACCAGAAAGAAAGAAAAGAAAAAGATATTAATTTGTGTAATTAATGGAATGTATTGCGAGATAAGACTTAGCAGGCTTAATTACTTTAAATAGAAGTAATAATTACTTATATATCAAGAAAAACGAATCTTTTTCTATTTATTAGGTATGTATCGATTTTGTTTTGTTTTAGTTTGTAAGAGAATCTAAAACTCAATTTCTAGCCAAAAATATTAAATATTTTCTAGTATAGAAGAACCATATTTAGTAATAGAACTATTGGTACTTATGATAATTATTATAGTTTTCTTAGAGAATTACTTTTAAAATATTTTTTCTTTATATTGTTTTTTTGTGGTTTTGAGTGATGTGACTTTCTACTAAGGTTTCTCAAACTTTATCTACTTTTTTCTCATAGTTTATCTCATAAGATGCCCAAAATTTTATAAGAGGACACTGATTTTTTTGAAACTTATCACAAGCTATGAAATACATTCAAACAACCGAAAGAAAACTCATAGAAAAAGGGTTCATGTCATTGTGTGCATGAAAATTACATTTTCTCACTTTTCCAAAAAAAAGAAAAACACATCTTCTCAATGTGTTCCTTTTTTTCATTTACTAGTATTACTTTGTGAAATTAGGGATTAAATGTTTATAGAGTCTCTCTTATTCAAAATTCGACTTCAAATAATCATACAATTTACGTAATATGGTTTTTTTGTCAACAGAAATCATATAAGGTGTAATACTGCACAAAACAATGTTTTGATTTTTTTTATTAATAATTAAATTTATAATTTACCTTCTAAATTTTTAATAAAAATATGTGTAGTGACAATTTTTAGATTATATTAAATTTATTTTTCTATGATAAAAATATATTGACACTCATAAATAAATTCTTGGTTTCGTTAGTGACCCTCTCTATTAGTAACTCTTAATCCAACTTGAGTTTGAATTTACTAAGAACTCACACACAAAGTGTATACAAAGCAACTAATGCCCTAAAAGCCATTTTAGCTTTGAATATTAAAATGGAATATTTTACTTTGTTGTATTTTCTTCCTATGATTTACTCCTGACTATGACTTTGTGCAATGTACATCTATATATAAATATATTCTTTTTCTAATTTACCTTTAAAAGTTATTATTAATATTCTAATATATCACATTGAAAAGTGATCATGCCCAAAAAATATAAAATACTACCCCACAAACAAGAATTTTTTTGGCACTCTTTAATCCATTCTTTAACTTTATATCTCTTTGAGGTTTTCTATAAATCATATTCCAATGCATACATAGTTTGTTTAAGTCGATTTTAGCCTTATATGTGTCTTGTGTACATCAATTAGTTTCACTTGGATAGGTGTGTATATTGTCGTAATTTCACAATAATGATAGAATCCTTTTTGTGCAAAGCTCACCATGAGACAAGAGCTTAACTCAACCCATGCAACACCGAATATTCTTCTTCTTTTTAATTTTTCATAAAGTTTTTTTTGAATTGTCAAAATTACTTTTATATATTCTATCTTTTGAAAATAAATTTACATGAATATTCTAGTTTTTGCCACAAATAAAGAGAAGAAATTTGCTCACTTGAGAACAAAGAATACTGCAAAAGAGTTACCCATCAAAATAACTCACAATAATATTATTTTTCATCAACAAATAGATCGATAAAATTTGATTTATAGTTAATTTTTACACAAGAGAAAAACAATTTTTTGGAATTAAATTAGAGTAGGAAAAACAATAGTAACTTCTTAGAGTTAATTTCAATCGGATGGGAAAACGCAACTGCGATACTCAACTAAAAACAGTTTAGCATGTTTATTTTCCTAAACTGTAATAAATTATTTTTGTGTAAAAAATTGTAAATTGTAATAAATTGTACCCACATCAAATATTTAGAAGTGAAATCAGATTGAAAAAAGCTATAAATTACACATTTAATGACTTGGTCAAATTATTTTACCTTCTACTTAGTTTCTTATGAAACAAATCTGAAAATTCTCATGCAAAGCCTGAGTTATTTACCAATTTTACAAACTTTTTGTTTTCAAGTGTATATGAAGTTTAAGATTAGGCCAGAGAAACTTTAGATTTAAGCAGTGAAACGGATAAAATAGATTTGAGGAAAACAACAAAAATTAAAGAGTAACATACATGAGATTACAAGTTTACAACTCTTTGGCTTTTACAAATTTTCACACTTTACTTTCATTTCCAACCTTTGTTCTGCGTTTATGGTTCATGGCTATTAACACGGCTATGGAGTTCAAGCATCTCTTGATGGTTAGGATCGACCGAGAGTGCTGCACGACAGTCCCGCAACGCACTACTAACATCCCCAATGTGCTCATGGAAAGCTGCTCGTAAGTGAAGAAGATGAAGATCTGCTTTAAAGGCGATAACTCGGGACAACTCTGCAATTGCTTCTCTCTCTTTTCGACTATCCATCAACACTGTCAAGATCCGCAAAAGAATGACAACAAACTAAGTTCCAAGATAAGCCAAATCATATGCAGAGATCCAAGATTATTAGAATTATACCTGCTGCGCGATATCGATAAGGATAAACTCGCAGAGGGTCTAACCGAGTGACCATTTCGAGATCAGATTTGGCGAGTTCACGATCGCAATACTCGGATCTTTTCTCGTAGGCTGATGCATTGTTTTGAGCTTTTTCGATGAGTCTGGTAATTTCTTCGTAGGCTGCAGCTTTGTCATTCCTAAGGAAATGGACACGAGCTAGGCCTTGGTGTGCACGTGTGTGTCTCACCTTGAGAGTATTAATATAGCAATCTGCAGCTAAGTCTAGCTTCTCATGATCGACATAGACACTCCCGAGAATGTTCAGAGCCTAAAACCAGAAAACAAATAGCACTTTCATCAGCTTAAATCGGATGTATTTAATTGTGAGGGCATTAACGCCAAGCCAAAACTGTCTAAAGCAAACCCAAAGTGGACATTTTTACACGAATCGGGAAGTAACATAGTAGGTATCAATGAATAGACTGAACCAAAAACTGAACTTTGTGCAACTAAACCCAATAAACCCAAACTCACTTCATATTTCTAAGAAAACATTTATGAACTGACTAAAAATAGATGTACTGATGATGAACGACCATACCTGGCCTTTGCGTAACCTATCAGAGGGGCATTTAAGAGCATCTTCAAGAAGTGAAACAACGGTGGAAGAACTTGATGGGTCGAGGCTAGATTCTGCTAAGGCGTAAGCTTGGAGGAAATAAGCTTCGAATGATTCTCTCTCTCTC
>JAKUCM010002298.1:0-91494 GCA_023374145.1 Lepidium sativum | reverse complement strand
TTGTACCATGATCTTAACACTTACAGAATAATGTTTGATCAAGATAAAAGAATTTCACTTTCAAAAAATTTTCAATCAAAAATTTTATTAAAAAAAGGTTCCTACCAATAAAATTAAAGTTTTACATTGGGTTTCTTAGCTTAAAATCATCTATTATTTTTAACCAAAATATTATAAGAATGGATTTAGGGTTCTTACCAATTAATTTGGTCTAACATTCCGGAATCCTTATTTCTGGATATCCGACGCACCTGTGAGATGAGCTTTTCTGTCGGGATATCGTTTCCTCTGACTACTAAACCCCCTGAAGTTTCGTCATATGTGAGAATCTCTCTTTCTCTTTTTATCTCTCTTCGTTTTATTTCACTTTGCTTTTGTTTTTTTGACGAAATCATGTACTCCAGACAGGAAGCTCAACATTGTTTCTACCAGCTCAGCTTAAGAATAAGCTCGAGAAAATTCAATTCCGTCGAATTCCCAATCGTCTTTGACAGTAAACAAAGAAAGTTGTTATTCGGTTACATCGTTGATTGACCTTTTACGAGAGGCCAAATAGGGAAATCCCAATTCACTAGGCCTTTCGATACGTCTGGGATTGATCCCTGGGGAAGTCCTTGACAGTAATGTTGAATCAGATGGTACTTGCATACTCCAAATGCTCCGACTTTGGTCTGCTCGTCAGGTGTTCAATGAAATTCCCCAAAAGAGTGTTTTCTCCTTGACTGTTTTGATGGTTGGAGCGACGGAGAACGGGTTTTACGGTGATAGGGTTGATTTTTTTTTTGTTGAATTGCTGCGTTCTGTTATCTTCCCAGATGAATACGCTCTTTCTGCTGCTATACAGGCATGCATTGGTGTGGATAACGTTAATGTGGGCGAAATGGTTCATGTTCAGGTTATAACCCGGGGATTTTCTTGTCTTCCATTTGTTAATACATCTTTTCTTAGCATGTATGCTAAGTTAGGGAGGATTGGGGATTCCTGTAAGGTGTTTAATTCCATGGAAACTCGTAATGAAGTTTCATGGAATGCACAGATGTCAGGGTTTATGTCAAACGCTAGATCATTTGGTTAAAATGATCTAGTTTCAAACTGGTACTACTAAATGGTCTGCAATTCATACAGATGATCAAACTTCTTTGAATTAGAATGTTTTCTGTTATCAGTTTGGCGGAATTATGGTTCTCTCTCAGACAAACTAAGGGTTTAGGTTTGATTCTCTGTTTACAAACCTGAGTTAAGAGAGAAATAGAGCTATATCTTGTTTCCAATTTCATTAAAGCTAAACCCTTAGTTTGTCTACAAAAGTTAAATTCCATACAGTGACTCAACCAGTGGGAAACAACTGTAGCCACAACGTTAAAATTTGTAAATACTCAATTTTTGAGGATTTTCATGTTTCAGTTTTTTTCATTCTACAATATTTCACACATATTAAGAAATAGTTAAATGTTCCAAACCATTTAATATTTTATTTATTTAATTAGGGGCAAATGAAGTCATTTTATATTAAAAAATGTATTGAAACATGAAAATGACAAATAAAATGAAACAAAAATTTAACCTACAATGACAACTAATATGAAACGGAGAGAGTACTTCATAAGCAATAATGACAAGGTGTCCAATTTAGTAAATATATTTTCAAAGTCATGTATATTATATAGTCTCAATAAAGAAATATTTTGATAATTTTAGTAATTAATAAAAAAGTCAAAAATTATTAATTAATTGATATTTCAGTGTATGGGGAATTACTAAACTAGTCTATTGTTATCTCTAATTTACTATCATTATTCAAATTTTCGTGTATTATAATACTATTTTTTGGGATTATAATACTATTTTATTCTTTTTCTTTTTTTTTAAAAAATAAATTATGAAACGGCCAGTAATAAAAAAATTTATAGTATCTGACAAAATTCTATGACACTATTTTTATTATATTACCTATGTTTGTAGGTTTAATTCTCATTTTTAGTAGGTTATGCATGTTTTCCAAATTTATGTTTTAAATATTTAGTTAAATTATTGTGCTTAGACACATCAAAATAGAAATGCTATAAAATGTTACAAAGAACTCAAGTTACACGTTTTTTACTACACGTATTTGAAAAAAAAAAAATAATTCAAACAAATCTATAAATTTTTTTTAACAAAATCTACAATGAACTAACAAATTTACAAGATTTAGATGTTTTTTTAAACAAGATGCCTTTAAATTTAAAACGTTTTGAAAAAAAGATTTTGTTTTTTTTTTCTTTCAAATTTTTAGTTATGATAACATTCTCTTAATAAAAACAAAGAAAAACAAAAGAAAATTTGTTTTGATCCGAACGATATTCTTATAATTAAACTGTATCTAAAAAAATTATAAGACATTTCCATATATTTTATTTTATGAAGATAAAAGACTATAATAATAATTAGGGTGTGATAGTGGACTATTTTAATTATTTTTTCTAGTAATATATGTTAATAATACACTAACATAGTACACATGCTATTCTAACAAACAATTTCAAAGTAATCCTCCATATAAAATAGTTTGCAATACTCTAAATTTAAAGTCAATGCAATACAATTCTGTGTCATAGTACCAAATTTTTAAAAGGAATTATAGTAAAGAAATTATTAAATCAAAATTTTCATCATACCAAGTCAAAATCTACTATTATAGTTTGATAATCAGACTGTAAAATTCTTTAGAAAATTTATGTAAGAGTTACATTATATCTCTTTTGTCAATTAGATAGACAAAACTTGATTTGTAGTACAAACTCAACACATTTAAAATTTCATATTTACATGTAGTAAAATAAAGTTAAAATTCAAATGTCTAATAAAACATGTAACCATTAATCTGAGAAAAATTGGCGAAAACTATATTGTATTTCATTTTAGATTTCATTGACTTCTACATCCTAGTTTCAGAAAAAAAAAACTATTGGAAAGCAATGGTGGTGATTTGCAAGATATGTTGAAAAAGATAAACCTACGCGTAAATGTAGAATACTCACAAATTCACAAGTATAGATTAATCACAAATATAGAATAATCATAGGCAACAATCAATTTATAAAATATAATTCCAGACATCGATCTCATCTTGTAATTTATTTGGGGAGAAAAAGACAAATTCGAGAAATTTGACTTTCATGAGTTTCCTCCAAAGACTATATATATTATATATTTATTTGGTCAACAATTCATTATTAAATTGATCCAATTAGATCCAATCAATTAAAACCAATTGAATTTGAAACTACCACTTGATAACTAACAAGTTAACAGAACCACATCCTTATTGGCAAGAATAATAGTTTATATCATATAAACTCTGTTGAATAAGCTTCAAAGTTTGAGGCCTAAATTAAAACTTTATTAGATTGTATAAAGTTTAGAAATAAGACCTAATAAAATTAAGATAAGATCAAAAGTTCTAGATAGATTTGAATTTGATAATTCTTTTTAGATATGATTTACAATAGATTCATTAGGATTGCAAAAGTCTATAAATAGGAGGTTTGTGAGTTCATGTAAACCTACGAGCAATCAATAACGGTTTGTGTGTCGATTAGTTTTTGAGTTAATATTTTCTGATCAATACAAAGGAAACTTTAAGGAATTGCTATTGCCTTTACAACTTGATTTGGTATCAGAGCAAAGATTCTGTTCCTGTGAAATGAAAGAAGAAGCTTTGAAACAAAGGTGATGACGTGAAGACTACAAGGAAATAGTCAGTTCCGTCAGCTGTTGTATGTCCGATGCTTACACCAACAAATTATACGGTATGGGCAATGAGGATGAAGGTACTTCTACAAGTTCACAAAGTTTGGGAGACAATTGAATTTGGCTCTAGTGTTGAAGAGAAGAATCACTTAGCCACGACGTTGTTGTTTCAAACTGTTCCAGAGAGCCTTATTTTACAAATTGGTGAACAAAGCTCTCCAAAAGCGATGTGGGAAGCTATTAAGGCAAGAAATTTGGGAGCAGAGAGAGTAAAAGAAGCTAGGTTTCAGACGTTAATGTCAGAGTTTGAAAGATTAAAGATGAAAGACTCAGACAAGATAGATGATTATGCTGGAAAGATGTCGGAATTGGCTTCAAAATTTGCAGCACTAGGAGAAGTTATTGAAGAATCAAATATGGTGAAGAGTCTTCTTAGTGTTTTACCTAGAAAGAAATATATTCACATTATTGCTTCCTTGGAACAGGTTCTGGATTTGAATAAAGCAGGATATGAAGACATAGTTGGACGTCTTAAAGCTTACGAAGAAAGAATAAAAGAAGAGGAAGAAAGTGAGTTGCATGATGATCTACTTTACTCAAGATATGATCAGTACAATGGACAGACTCGTGGGAAAGGGAGAGGTTGTAACACAAACAATCAGGATCGAAACAAAGAGAAGAAAGACAAATCTAATATCATTCGTTTTCAATGTGATAAGAAAAGGCATTTCGCTTCTGTCTGTCCTGAGAGAAGGAAAATATTAGAAGAACTGAATAAGGTATATGATCAAGAAGATTCAGAGACATAGAAAGCTGATGAATATGTTTATATGCATGAAGTAATCTTTCTTAATGAAGAGAAAGTGAATCCAAAGAAATTTAAGGAAGAAAGTAGAGATAGTGGTGAGTGGTACTTAGATACGGGAGCGAGTAATCATATGACGGGAAAAGAGTCATACTTCAGTGAGCTGAACACAAAGATAAGAGGGGTTGTGAGGTTTGGAGATGGATTGTGTGTTGCAATTGAAGGAAAATGATCGATTGTTTTTAGAACAAAAACAGGAGAACAGAGAAAATTTTCTGAAATTTACTATATACCAAGTTTGAACTGCAGTATATTGAGTTTAGGACAAACAACAGAGGACGGTTGTGAAGTTCTTACGAAGTATGATCTTTTGACTTTATATGATAAGAATGGGAAGTTACTTGTCAAAGTTAGAAGAATTGTTAACAGACTGTATAAAGTAAAGCTCCAAATTGAGAAACCGACATGTTTTCTCATTAAATTTCATGAAGAGTCATGGAAGTGGCATGCACGACTTAGACATATAAACTTTAAGACTCTTAAAGATATGTCAACACTTCAGATGGTACGAGGTCTGCCTGTTATTACGATTGATAAAGATCTTTGTAACTCATGTCTGAGAGGGAAGCAAACTCGCCAAACATTTGCGAAGGCAAGTACATTACGAGCTTCCAAGGTTTTGAGTTGATACACGCAGATCTCTGTGGAGCTATCTCACTATCGACTCCAACACATAACAAATATGTCTTTGTTTTGATTGATGATCATACTAGGTATATGTGGTCATTACTCTTGAAAGAAAAGAGTGAGGCTTTGAAGAAATTCAAGGAGTTCGTCATTATGATTGAGAGAGAATATGAAACAAAGGTACTACAGCTAATGACTGACAGAGGTGGAGAATTTGTTTCAAAAGACTTTGATGTTTTCTGTGAGAAAAATGGGATTAAGAGACAATTGACAACTCCATATTCACCTCAACAGAATGGTGTGGTAGAAAGACATAACATAACGCTTATGGAGATGACTAGAAGCATTCTTAAAGCTATGGAAGTACCTAACTACTTGTGGGGAGAAAGTGTGAGGCATTCCACATATTTGATTAACCGAGTTGCAACCAGAGCTTTGCAAAAGCAAACACCATATGAAAGTTTAAAGAAAAGAAAGCCAAAAGTTGATCACATACGTGTCTTTGGATGCTTGGCTTATGCAAAATTCAAAGCTGAAGGTCTGAAGAAGCTTGATGATCGATCTCAGCTTCTTGTTCATCTTGGTATTAAACCGGGTTCAAAAGCTTACCGACTCCTTAACCCGACAACAAAGAAAATAGTCATTAGCAGAGATGTTTTGTTTGTTAAAAATTAGACATGGAATTGGAAGGGAGATAAGAACAATGTTGACTCAGGACAGAGAGTGTTTCAGTTACCATGGGATGAAATTCAAGATGATAATGTTGAGTCTACGGATCAGGATGCTCATACTGAAGATGAGACTGATGCTGCAGAAAATGCAGACAAGGTAGATGAAGTTACTGAAGAGACGATTCAGCCACTTAGAAGAATGCAGAGACAGAGTCATGTTCCATCATATCTGAATGATTATGTGCTCTTTGCAAACATTGAATGTGAAAGACTGTTACTTCCACTCAATAATGAACCACTAAGTTATGAGGAATCAAAAGATTCAGTAGAGTGGAACAAAGCTTGTGTAGAAGAGGTTGATTCGATTGAGAAAAATAAGACATGGAAGTTGGTAAATAAACCCGCAGGTGCTAAGGTAATTGGTCTGAAATGGATTTTCAAACTTAAAAAGAATGCTGATGGATCAATAAACAAGTATAAAGCACGTTTGATTGCTAAAGGTTATGCACATGAAGCTGGTATTGACTTTGATGAAGTTTTTGCTCCAGTAGCAAGTGGATGGGAGATTCATCACTTGGATGTTAAAACCGCATTCTTACATGGAGTTTTAACTGAAGATGTTTATGTTTCACAGGCAATTGGATTTGAAAAGAAGGGAGAAGAGAGTAAAGTTTACAAACTCGCAAAAGCCTTATATGGTTTACGGCAAGTTCATCGTTGTTGGAACACCAAACTCGATGGGATATTAAGGGAGTTGCAGTTTACACGTTGTGCTAAAGAGAGCTCAATATAGAAAAAAGAAGAAGGAAAGAATTGTTTGATTGTTGCAGTTTATGTAGATGATTTATTTGTGACTGGAAGCACACTAAAGATCATCAACAAGTTTAAATCAAATATGTCCCAGAATTTCGAAATGTCTGACTTGGGAAGATTAAGCTTTTATCTTGGAATTGAAGTGAGTCAAAGCAATGAAGGAATTGAGATAAAACAAGAAGGTTATGCAAGGAAGATATTACAAGAAGCAGGACTTGAAGATTGCAACAAGACACATGTGCCAATGGAGTTCGGACTGAAGCTTTGCAAAGAAAGTGAGTCAGATCCAGAGATTGATGCAACTGAATATAGGAGAAAGATTGGTTGTTTAAGCTATTTGTTGCACACGAGACCAGACTTAGCTTTCTCGGTTGGAATGGTAAGTAGATACATGCATCAGCCACGAGAGTCACATGGAAGAGCATTGAAACAGATTCTGAGATATTTGAGTGGTACTATAAACTGCGGTTTGGTGTACAAGAAAACAGGATCGAAAACACTTTCAGGTTACAGTGACAGCAGTTATAATGTTGACATAAATGATGGTAAAAGTACTTCTGGTCACATCTTTTACTATGAAGAAACTGCTGTCTCATGGAACTCACAAAAACAGAAGACTGTTGCTCTCTCATCCTGTGAAGCAGAGTTCATGGCTGCGACTGAAGCTTCAAAGCAGGCGATTTGGTTACAAGAATTATTGAGTGAAGTCACAGCCAAGAAGCACGAAAGAACTGTGATATACATTGATTACAAGTCGGCTGTGGAGCTCACAAAGAATCCAGTATTTCACGGACGAACCAAACATATCCATAAGAGATATCATTTCATTTGTGAATGTATAAGCAATGAACAGATCGTAGTGGAGTTTGTTCCTGGAGAAAGGCAGCTTGCGGACATCTTAACAAAGGCATTGGCAAGAGTTCGATTCAAGCAAATGAGAAGTCTCATTGGAGTGAAGTGTTTTTCAAAAGAAGATTTTAAGCTTAGAAGGGAGAATGTTGGATAAGTTTCAAAGTTTGAGGCCTAAGTTAAAACTTTATTAAGATGTATAAAGTTTAGAGATAAGGCCTAATAAGATCAAAATAAGATCAAAGTTTCTATATAGATTTGAGTTTGATAATTCTGTTTAGATATGATTTACAATAGAATCATTAGGATTGCAAAAGGTCTTTAAATAGGAGGTTTGCGAGTTCATGTAAACCTACGAGCAATCAATAACGGTTTGTGTGTTGATTAGTTTTTGAATTAATATTTTCTGATCAATACAAAAGAAACTTTAAGGAATTACTATTGTCTTTACAACTTGAAACTCAATGTTTAAATTTATTACCACTACAAATCTTAAATTAAGCCACCTGTTTTTTTGGCAAAAACAATAGATTATCCCAATTTTCTCACATTTTTCTCTATTAATTAAATGTTGCAAGTACTAGATAAAAAAATTGAATTAAATCAAAAGAAATTGTATTGGGATTTCTTAGGCAATATATATTACAAAACAAAAAGAGAAAAAAATATTATGACAATGAATGAGTAATAGAATATTAAGAGAATCAGAATGATTTTGCGGATCGCAGCAATTCGTTTACAGATTCTAACTCAAGCTGATAACATGTCAATTTCCAAATACAATAAAACAATTAGATATTGACAGGACCACACAATTTTGTTTGACCGAATAAATAAATTTGTCTCAAAAAAACAGTAATACGCTAGTGGTAAATGGGGTTTGGAACAAGACTTAGATCCGTAAAGTTACTGTTTAATTTTACAAAAGTGAGGTTTTATCTTAAGTCTTAATAAAAAAATTCGTCATTATTAGTTGTTAATACGATCTCCTCGAATTTTAATTCGAATTCGGTTCAGATTTTTCGGATTGTATAAAAAAATATATTACACTTCGTAATTGTTCTACCAAACCACATGTTTTAAGGCTTCAATATAAATTTGAGAACCAGACTAGTCATTGACATTGTCTCTCCAAAAAGATCTAGATCTTCTAGATTATAAAAGACAAATTATTCTCTATTATCCTTTGACCTAACCACATTCTTACTGTAATAACCTAATAATAACGATTCTCAAAACTCTCTATCCAACGACCTTACATATTGCTGTTTGTCTTGATTTGCCAAGTCATTGTTGATGCAAAACTTGCTTACATCTATCTAGACGCAATTGACTTCAATAAGCCAATATTTTTCTCTTTTCTATGCCTTAATAAACTCGTGGCTACAATTGTTTTACTATTACAAGTTTTAATTGCACGTAAGAATCATTTTTCAAACCGTGTCATTGTATAGATTAATATATAGAAAAGTAAATACTCATAATGTCTGAGGTAATTATGTCAATCTTTGATATGTTGATCAAATAATAAGTTAATAGTCGTATCAGCTCTGGTTTCACAATCTTCTATAGAAAAATAGCATTTGAATGATTCAACTCTTTTTTAATAAGACATTAACCGTTTATCAATCTTATTATATCATGCTTAATATCTCACTGGAATTTAAAAGTGTTGCTAAGTCAAAAGACTCAAAGCCACTATAATATATTATATTTATCTAAAGACTTGATATAATATCTTATATTTTGAAAATAAGTATGAAATAAGAAACAAACAAAACAAAACTTATCCTTAGTTGAATTTTTTGTCTACTATACCAATAAAATCTGATTCAGAGTTTAAATCTGTTTCAAACCTTAAAAATTTTATATGAGACTAGATAACTACAAAATTGAACTGAGGCCAACTTACTTGAACCAAAAATTTTGATTGCTTCGAGATTTTATATTATTTACGTTTAGTTATTGGATTAGTATTAAAATAATGAGTTTGATTGTTATTATAGTTCCAGGAATAAAAATACTAAAAGGATTAAAAATGACAGTTAAAGTAAAAAAATTAACAGCAAAAATGTCTTTTTCTTGTTTTGTGTTTGTCCTTGTGAATTTATGTTTTTACTTGAAATTTAGGAGGAAATTTCTTAATTCAACTCCTTTGAATTGGTACAATTAAATCATCATAGATTTACTGATTTATCAATTTCTTTCAGCTATATGTTTCACCAGTCGATATTAGATAAATAATACTAATAGAAAAACTTTCCCGAGAAGAGAAAGCCAGTCAAAGGTTTGTATTGGTCATGAGTTTAAACATCGAGAAACTATTTATCTATATAATAAGCTTCAATGTAGCTTACAAAGACAATTAAGAGAATAGAAGCCACAAAGCGACTCTATTAAACATATTCTCTTATTTTTACAGAGGAAGAAGACTAGTGAGTACTAACAGCCTCATCAATGGCGAAAATAGCAAAGTCTGTTCTTTTCTCTCACTCTTCTCCTAAATATCTTCAATCTCCTGTTTCTTCATTCACTTTTCTCCCGGCTTCTCCTCTTAATCAGACATTTTCTCGGTCAATGATGGAGGAAACTATGGAGGCTGCAGAATCTATCATCAGAAGATGGGATCCAAAATCACCGTCTTACACAAAGATCATCTCTTTGTTTAGTCACAGCAGAAAAGAGGCTAAAGAATTCATCAGATGCATTCGTGACTTACGCAAGGCTATGCACTTTCTTGTCTCTCAAGACTCTAGATCTGCTAAGCTTGTGCTTGCACAGGACTTGATGCAGATCGGTATGGCTAGGCTTGAAAAAGAGTTTTTCCAGATACTGTCTACGAACCGTGATCAGCTTGATCCTGAATCTGTTTCTGCTCAATCCTCAGTTTCAAGCAACTCAGAGTTCGAAGATGTACTACAATCTGATGATGATGAAGATGAGCTGAAGAAGGCTGGTGAATCAATCACTAAGGTGGAAAAAGCTGCAGCACTTGTGATGTCAGACCTTAGGATCATAGCAGAGACAATGATCAGCTGTGGATATGGTAAAGAGTGTATAAAGAGCTATAAGTTGATCAGAAAGTCAATTGTAGAAGAAGGGCTACACTTACTTGGGATTGGAAAGTGTAAGATCTCTCGGTTTAACAGAATGGATTGGGGGGTGATCGAGCCTAAGATCAAGAACTGGATCAAAGCTGCAAACATTGGAGTCATAACACTTTTCCGGGGAGAGAAGCTTCTCTGTGATCACGTCTTCTCTGGTTCGAGTACGATTAGAGAGTCTTCCTTTTATGAGATAGCAAACGAAGCAGGACTCAATCTTTTCAGGTTCCCTGAACTTGTTGCCAGTAAGGACAAAAAGCCATTGCCGGAGAGGATCTTCAGGATGATGGATCTTTATGCAGCAATCTCTGACCTTTTGCCAGAAATACAACTGATATTCCACTTTGATTCAGTAGCTGCTGTTAAAACTCTGGCGCTCTCATCGCTGCAGAAAGTCAAGACTTCAATCCAAACATGTCTCACCGAATTTGAGTCAACAATACAAAAGGACTCTTCGAAAGCACTGACTGCAGGAGGAGGGATTCATAAGCTGACTCGATCAACCATGACTTTCATATCATCGCTTTCTGAATACAGCCACGTATTGTCCAAGATTCTTGCAGAGCATCCGCTTAAGCGAAACACGCATATGCTAGAATCTTATTTCACAGCTCCAATCTTAGAAGATGAACACAACAACCAAGCATTCTCGGTCTATCTAGCTTGGCTCATCCTAGTTTTCCTCTGCAAACTTGACATAAAAGCTGAGAGCTACAAGGATGTTTCTCTCTCATACCTCTTCCTCGTCAACAACATTCGCTTTGTCGTTGAGACCGTTAGTTCAACTAACCTCAGGAACCTCCTCGGAGACGATTGGCTCACAAAACACGAAGAAAAACTCAGAAGCTACGCTGCAAACTATGAGATTGCAGCCTGGGCCAATGTTTACTTATCTTTACCAGAGAAAAACAGTGCCACGCTATCTCCAGAGGAGGCCAAAACACATTTCAAGAGATTCCACACAGTATTCGAAGAAGCTTATACGAAACAATCATCATGCGTTATACCGGATTCAAAACTTAGGGAAGAGCTCAAGCTTTCCATAGCAAAGAAACTTGTACCGGAATACAGAGCGTTTTACAGCAAGTATCTGCCAACGCTTAGCCAGGAGAGAAACATAGAGATGCTGGTGAGGTTTAAGCCTGATAGTTTGGAGAAGTACCTCTCAGATCTGTTCCATGGAACACCAATACTTAGTGGTTCTTCTTCTTTTTCATCATCTTCTTCTACTTCGTTGTACTCTTCATCTTTAATCTCACTTGGATGTGTAAGAAACTAATATCCAGAGTAAGAGCATTTGCTTAATATATCTTTCACATATCTAAGACAAAATAACACATTTCAGTTTGATCATAAAATCTTATGACCGGAGATATAAAAGATGAGAAACCATCAACTGGAAGCTACTTCAACTAGAACTATTATTAACCTATTCAAGAGATCAAGCGAGTACAATTTGAGAAACCGGTTCAAACCGGGTGATTGGTCTTTGGTTTGATCTTAAATTAAGGTATAATCCAGCAAAATTTTACAATCGATCGCTCAAAAACCAGAGTTTGAAGTCCATCGAGCTTAACCTTAACCCTACCAAATTCCATATCTATTTTAAGAACTTTGCCAAAGAACCTCACCTATTTGAAAACGCGAAGAGAGCTGCATTGACTAGTCAATTCCAGAAGAACTGATTTCTCAGGAAAAAGCATAACACTTGATAGACAAAGAAGAAGCAGCGAAGATAGAAGAAGGAAACAGAGCCTGAGAAGTTAATCCAAACTTGAGCCGAGAACGAAGGCCTGATATTAGGCCTGGCTCTTTTTTCCCGATTATTAAAGAAAGGTTAGGTCTTTATCATAAAATTTACCAATTGCTAGTGTTTTGTCTGATTGTTGCTGAATTGGTCTGTTTCCCAATTGAATCCAAGCTAAATTCCGATTTGCTCGTGAAGATACTGTCATTGCTTGAGACGAAACATGCTGTGGCTGCGAGTCTTGTGTCAAAACGATGACAATTTTCTTCTGCTAAGCAAGGCTCCAGTTCTGTAAACATGAAGAACATGAAAGATGGGTTAGTATTGTACTAGCTATAGACAGGTTCATGTTCTCGAGCTTTGTTCATAGGCTTTTATCCGGTGTGACACAATGGCGATCCCTTCATTGCAAAACTTGGAAATCATGGAAAGACCAATAAGCATTAGAATAGTAGTATATGAGTTCGATTGGAGATATTGTTTGAGAACACCCTTTGCTCACTTACAAATCTCAAAACCCAGCCAAAAATAGACTGAATTTAAAAAAAAAGAAAAAATTGAATAAATGGCAAATTGACCACATTACCCCACGAAATTATCATAAACCAGAGGAAATTCGCGTAAACCGGCTCCAAATCAATTAAACCGGACCGAAATCAATTTAATCCGACCCAAACCCTAAAACCCGACCCAAACCCTAAAACCCGACCCAAACCCATCGACCCGCCCAAATCGACCCACTAAACCCTAATTCCCGAATTCAACTCCTCTCCCACTCTCCCTCTTATTTTTCGCGATTTCCTCGGACGATTTCCTCTATATCTCTCACAAATCTCCAAAATTTTCAAACTCCCATTTGATTTTTCGGCAAACTGATTGAACCTCGTACAACTTCCCAAATTTTCGCAACCAAACTTCGGAAATCTACTCGGAATCTCCCTTTGATTTCACTAGTATCTCAACCAAACTCATCTCCAATCGAAGGTAAACCTTCCTTATAGGTTTCAGTTCATATCTTTGCTCTTCCCATATGCTTTAATCGATTTGGGTGTTGGTTTTTGGTATAGAGTGTAAAAATTGGAAGAGTTCATCTTTATCCATTTCATTTCGTTTCTTAGGACCGCTCACACGCCCTTGTAATGCAAAAATTGTGGAAGAGACCATTTCGTTTATAATTTGTGTACTTAAATATTGTACAAAGTCCATAACCGATCACATAGGAATCTATTGTACAGAGGAGAAACTCACATATATAGGATTGTGTTTTTTTACCTTATGAGTCTCATAAGGAAAACTATATAGCATCAATCATTTGCTCAATTAAATACACATAAATTGATTATGTTTTGTAAAATGCCTTGCAATGATGGCTAGAACAAGAGGAGGTTCGAGCACAGGAGGCAGTGGGAGAGGACACAATGAAGACGAACCGATGGATGACATATTCATCGAAGGCAGAACGGTAAGTATAACTAGTATAACTAGCTAGTTATACTGTATTTTTGGTAAAACTAGTAGAACTAGCAAGTTATACTGTATCGTATAACTAGTATAACTTGCTAGTTATACTGTATTTTTCGTAAAACTAGTAGAACTAGCAAGTTATACTGTGTCGTAATACTAGTATAACTAACTAGTTATACTATATTTTTCGTAAAACTAGTACAACTAGCTAGTTATACTCTGTCGTAACACTAGTAAAACTTGCTAGTTATACTATATTTTTTGTAAAACTAGTACAACTATGTAGTTATATTGTGGTGTTGATTGCTGAAAATATGTTTGTGTGTTTCAGGATGAAGGACCGACTGCCCAGCTCCCTACCGGGATGTACTTCAATCCAACAGAGTACACCAAAAAGGTCAAGATCTCCACTCGTTGCTATGTGAAGCAGACGAAGGAGTTTTTCGAGGGGTTGCAGCCTCCACTGAGTGATGTGGAGAGGGGGTGGTTCGAGAACCACCCGCAGTTCGGGCATATATTCCACATGCCCATGGAGAAAAACATGAGCATGGGCATGTGGATGTTGCTTCTTAAAACCGCTCGGACGGAGACCAAACGTGAAGTTTGGTTTATTGTGAACGGGGTCCCGGTGCGGTATGGGCTTAGAGAGCATGCGCTGATCTCTGGGTTAAACTGTCGTATGTATGAGACGACAGCGTTTCGGGAAACTACTGGAAGTACGAGGTTCAGGAGGAACTATCTGGGGCACTTGGGGAGGAGTGTCAGGAAGGAGGATGTGGAGTATATCCTGGTGAACTGGGGACCTCTTACACAGGACGACAAATGACTGAAGATGTTAGTCTTGTACTTCCTCTGCCATGTCATCCACTCGCCGACCAAGGGCGGAACAGATGCAACGCCCATCGATAGCTTCCTATTGAGGGCTGTGGATGATCTGGATTTCTGCAACAGGTTCCCTTGGGGCAGATGGACCTTCGAAAACATGCTCCACGAGATCGAGCATACGATGAACCATTTCGGAGGCACGGTCTCGGGTACAACTTGGGCTATCCCTGGTTTCGTACTTCCTCTCGAGGTTAGTTTCTATTTGTTAGTTTATGATATGTAATTATTGTGTGGTTTTCTGACATTTACGCATATGTTTATGGTTGTAGTTATTGGCTTTTGAGTCAATACCGACGTTGTACCGTAATTGCCGAAAGGCAATTCCAGACGCAAACCCTAGGTGTCCACGGATGTGCAGGTCTCATTTCCAGCAACCCAACATGAGGGAATATTCCTTCCCAACAATCAACAAACTCCTTGACAAAACCACGGTTAGTTAATGATTATGTAGTATATTCTGTAGTATAACTTGCTAGTTATACTATATTTTCCGTAAAACTAGTACAACTAGCAAGTTATACTCTGTGATTTCTAATTTTTCTAATCAGAGTTAGTCGTTGATTGATTTGTTTTGCAGGAGATTTTCAGTACTCTCTCTCCACGCACGGATGAAGAGTGCAGTTTGCTGGCTGGAATGACCGAAGAGGAGGATGAGGAAACTCACGATCTTGAGGTTGAAAGCTGGAGAGAATGTATCCGGGCTGGGAAGAGAATCTTGTTTGAAGCCATGTATAACCAGGATGTGGAAGCAAGATTATCTACTCCTCCTTCTGCTCCGACCCAAGCCCCAACTCCGCCTTCTGCTCCGAGACAAGCCATGCCTCCGCCTTCCGCTCCGAATCAAGCTGAGGTTGTTGATATGCTGAAGGCATTAACAGACGAGGTGGATCGGTTGAAGAGAAGGGTGACATTGCTGGAACAGGTATAACTAGTATAACTAAGTATAACTAGTATAACTAAGTATAACTTGTATAACTCAAATAACCCGAATAACTTGTATAACTTGAATTACTGTTCAAATATAGGGTGCTGGTGGTGATAATGAACCCCATGATGTACGTGATCAATCTGATGCTCCACCCGTTGATGCTGCACCCGCTGTTAGCCAGGTATAACTAGTATAACTAGTATAACTTGTATAAAAAGTATAACTCGTATAACTTGTTTAACTTGCTTGACTGTTCAACTGTAGGCTGCTAGGACTCGTGGAGGTATTAGGAATGTATATGTGCGAACAAGTAAACGCACAATGGGGTCCGACCCAAGTCCGGCAGTGACGAGAGCGAGGGCGATGAATGTTTGAACTCATTTAAGTTAAAAACTTAATTTAGCATTTTCTGTTAAGCAATGTACAACTCATTTAAGTTAGAAACTCATTTTGCATTTTCTGTTTAAGCAATGTACAACTCATCAGTTCTACTAGTTATACAAGTTATACTAAAATAACTTGAATTTTGACAATCTTACAAAGGACCGAAATATTTTTCGACCCTCTCCACAAGCTTAACAACAACTGCATTTTGCTCCCACATCTCCTTCTTCAGCATCGCCACCTCCGCCTTGTACAACCCTATCTTTTTCTCCATCTCCTGGATATCATATTTCAGATTCTCACACTCTCCTTGTATAGCTTGATCCCAACTTATTTTCCTGTGGAGACCATCGTTCTATCGGTGGAAACAACATCAGTTCTACTAGTTATATTAGTTATACTAAACTAAACAACTTCAGTAGTCATAGTACAGAAGTAATACTAGTTATACTAGTTATACTAAACAGCATCGTTGTACCTTATACACCCGACATTTGAAATAGATCTTGTTCCAGGCATGTTCACTTGTTCTTTCCACGGTGATAGCTTCACCACAGGGACATTCATGAGGAATTCCCCCTTTACTATCCATGACGTATTCAATTCTCCTAAACATCTCACGAGTTTCTTCCTCGGAGTAGTCGGTGTCGTCCTCTTCGGTCCAAGACACCATGTAAGACCTAAAAGAAAAGAAAAACATAATCATAATAGACGAATCTAAAATCTAATCCCGAATTTTTTTTCTAAACCCTAACAATAGAGGATAACTTACTATGGGACAAGAAGTAGAGAGATGATAGAAGATTTGGAGAGGGGAGAGGATAGATAATCTAGTAGACAAGAAATGAGAGAAGATTTCAAGAGATGAGAGGAGAAATGGTTGAGAGAGGAGAGAAAACAAGAGAGATGAGATGAGAGGATTTCGGCCGCGAGAGAGGAGAGAAAAAAGTGAGGAGGAGAGAGAAAAATCTTTTTTTTTTTGTTTATATACCCACAAAATTAGGTCTGCACGTGTCCCCACAAAATTTTCAGATCTGGGCGCCAAACGAAAAAGTATCAATTTTCGACCTAGTTATACTATTAGTTGGCAGTTATACTAAATTACTACTAGTTATACTTTCGATGATTTTGCATAACATTTAGTTATACATAACCTTATAAATTTATTTTTTAGTTGTACAGTGAATAATAATCAATTAACTAATGACTCTAAGTATTTTATGTATTTAAATTCTAGAATAAATATGTATTCGTAGAACTTAGAGAGTCACACCAATGTTAACTTAGAAAGTCACACTAAAACTATAAGGAATAAGGTGGACGAATGTAATTATGTCTAAAAAAACTTATTTTAATTTTATTTTTAAGTTATATATAGAGTCATTCATCACTATATAAATAAAATATAATCATCTTAACATCATTATACATTATCTTACTTATAAGAATATCTTACTTATAAGAATATCTTACTTATAAGAATCAAGTTTCATTATAGATTATCTTACTTATAAGAATTAAGTTTCACAAGAAGATGTTATGTCTTCTTTGTGGCCGCTTTAGAAAGATATAACATATACGTTAGAACTTGGTAAATTATGAGATTGTTTTTTCTTGGCAAATTATGAGAATGTTTTTTTTTTCTTTTTTTTTCTTCATTCTGAGAAAGAACAAAATATAAGTCTGGGCATGTTTAAAAGATGAGATTATGAATATATATACTTTGTAAAAAAATTGACAACTATAAAAATAAAAAGAGAGAGCCATAAAGCTATTCGGAAATAAACTAGTTTTGCTAGTTTCACGATTTTTACACATACACATACATTTTCCAGAGAGAGCCATAAAGCTATTAGGAAATACAATAGTTTTACTAGTTTTACAAGTTTCACGAATAATGGGAAATACTCAACAAATCACTGATTGACCTCATCTTCTGCTAGGTATCTGAATATTTGCGATTGGAACCTTTGTCTCGGTCTCCTTATGTTTGATGATCTTGGACGTGTCTCTCCTACCGATGGCATCCTTTTCACTTTTCTTCTTCCCGTTTTAATAATCCTGTCAGGTGGTTTGATTTCATTGTCTTTGATGTAATTCGGAACATCCCACTGCGACATCTCGGACACCAACAAAATAGACCTGGTATACGCAAGTGCCCACAACTCGGACCAATAATATTTAGAACAAAGCTCATCTAATGAGATATTACGAGGTCAATGTTCCATCTTATGGTAATGAATGAATGTAGCCAACGCATGGATACACAGATACTTTTCGATGTTGAACACTCTACAACTGCAGCTCTTCGATTCCAAGCAAACAAAATAATTCTTCCCATCACTACCGACGACATCGAATTCAAAGGTGTTAAGCGCCATCACAATCAACCTCTCGGCAACAGCCCATGAATCATGCATTATGTTCTCCACAAATGGCATCAATTTGTTTTCAATTGTACCTTTCGTTGTTTCCATCCAACGTTCACAAAACCACTTCGCAAATGTTTTAAGGATTGTATCAAGCATGGGTATTAGGGAGAACTTCCTTGCTTCATTAAACACACTATTCATAGACTCCACACTGTTTCTTGTGTCGATATTATACCTTTCTCCCGGAAAGACACACCTAGCCCACTTTTCCTTCACAGTACTTTCCTCCAAATAACTGGCTGCAGTCGGAAATCTTCTCATAAATAAACTATATTCGCGGTTGAAATCGGCAACTGTGTACTGCCGACTACACTGCATGAATTTCCAACCAACAACAGCTTTGTTGGTACTAGACGCATGAGCTCTCACATTTTGTGACATATGCCATATGCAGTACCCGTGATGGGCTTCTGGATACACATTACCTATGGCGCCGATGAGCCTTACATTCCTATCACTTACAAATACCAATTCGGAAGAATCTGGTATAATTGTCTTCAAAGTCTAGAAAAACCATGTCCAACTAGCATCGTTCTCTCCATCTAGTACACCCATACGCAATTGGATAATGGTGTCGATTAGGATCTTGGGCAATGGCAAAAACTAACACACCACCATATCCGTTTTTGAGGAATGTTGCATCTACAATAATCACTTTCCTCATCACTCTAAATCCCTCGATGCTAACTCCCAAAGCTATGAAAAGGTACTTGAACTTCCCATTCTCATCTACTTGCACATCTGTTACTGTACCCGCATTTGCCTTCTGTAACTCGTATAAATAGGAATGTATCATCTTGTAGCTTTTTTCCGGAGTGCCACGCAGCCTATCAATAGCAAGTTTTCTCCCTCTCCTCGCGGTGGAGTACGATATACTCACTCCAAGTTTTGTCTTCACAAGACCCATGATAACTTTAGGAGTTGGAGTGTTCATTTGTCCAGGAAAATCCTCTTGCAAGACACTTGCAACTATTTCTGGCGTGCAGTGCCTCTTTGTGCCACTACTCTCGCTCTGACTAGCCCGAGAGCATGTATGCATCTTTGTGTACTTTATAATCCTAAAAATATCCATATTTTTAATCTTTGATGCTCATACACCCCATTTGCAGCCTTCTTTATTACATACAATCCACAACCGACTTGGTTCAGATCTTTTAATGGCAAAACAAAAGCTGTTGGCAAATGATCCTCTATCCACAAATTCTTGCAATGTTTTCTTATCTTTAAATTCTTGATGCAAACTCAAACCTAAGCCGTCTTCCCATTCCTCTGCAAACTGACTACTCTCTACAGCGGGTGGACGTTCTACATAGACATCACCAATATCCGATCTCTCAACACTAATATCCAGACTTCCATCGACTAGCTCAATTTCATTCTCTCTAACTGGTGGAGAATATACTGTAATAGCAGTTGCTCCTCCCTCACCATCATTACAACCAACAGAGCTTTGAACTGCTATCGACACTTGTCTCGACATTCTTTCCTCTGGTTCTTCCGATCTAGTTATGACATCCACGAACAATGTTGCGGTACTACGATTATATTCATCAATGTATGCTAGATAACCACACACATCCACATCATCGCATATACTCACTTCAACCTCATCTTTGACCGTATGTCGGTAGAACCTCAACTGTAATCTAACCTTACTTTCATCTAAACCAAGCCTCTGATATAGACATTCTTCAATCATCGACAAAGTGATATCCTCTACCGCGTGCTTCATCAATATACAACTATTACGGTCGTTGCATTTAAACCATATCACGACTTTGTTGTTCATAATGCCCTGCTAAAACAAACAAAAAAAATGATTAACTTCTGTATAACTAATGTAGTTATACCAGTTTTACCAGTTTTACTTGTATAACTAGTGTAGTTCTACCAGTTTTACTTGTATAACTAGTGTAGTTCTACCAGTTTTACTTGTATAACTAGTGTAGTTCTACCAGTTTTACGTGTATAACTAGTGTAGTTCTACCAGTTTTCCTTGTACAACTAGTGTAGTTCTACCAGTTTTACTTGTATAACTAGTGTAGTTCTACCAGTTTTACTTGTACAACTAATGTAGTTCTACCAGTTTTACTTGTATAACTAATATAGTTCTACCAGTTTTACGCCACGTTTCACCCAATTGTTACCATATTCAATTTCAATCAAGTCTTATACAAGCAAAATTCTACCAAATAACCAAAAAAATATTATAATTTATGAAATTAAGATTCTTCACCAACCCAATGCAAAAATGCAACTAAAGAATGTACAGCTGATTCAGTTACGTATAACTGGTCATAACCGTATAACTGATTATAGTTATACTAGTTTAACTATCGCAGAAACCAACTTTTATCAACTCAGATTCCATCGATCATTTAGGCAGTTCTAAATCTATAGTGTGCTATGTTTCAGCCTATACATTACAATTGTTACCAATGCCAAGTCTTATTAGAGCTAGATTATACCAAATAATCAACTAATTAAGCTGAAACATCAGCGCAATGCAGAAATGCAACTAAAAAATGTACAACTCATTCAGTTCTGTATAACTGATTCTAGTTATACTAGTTGTACTATCGCGGAAACTGTAATCAACTCAAATTCGTTCGCTTGATTCTAGTTCTAAATCTATAATTGCTCTATGTTTCAGTCTAGCCCCAGTCTATCTTACCAATCTTAAGTCTTATTCGACCCAGAATCTACCAAATAACGAAAGCAAAATTATCAATTTCAATTTGAAATCCACCTTCTTATGCCCAATGTGAAGAGGCAAATCAATAGTGAAGCTATGGAGATTAACAAACGACGGTAATGGCAAGAGAGGCGGCGGAGGCGGCGGTGGTGCACGTCGGAGCCGGCGGCGTTGCAAGTCGAGACCCCCGGCGGCGCCCGTGAAACCGAACCCGATTGAGAGGAGAGAGAAGGTAGAGATGAGGAGAGAGATAGAGATGAGAGAGAAGAGGGTTTTTTTTTTTTAATAATTAATTTAGGTAATTTTCATTAAAGGCATTTTGGGAATATCAAGTTTCATTAATAGGTTTGTATATAAGAGATTTGGTTTGTATATAAGAGATTAAAATTTTTTGATAATGGGGTTATGAGGTCTTTGCCCTTATAGCTTCTAAGTTTTATGGTGGTTAAAGTCACAATTATAAAGAACTGATATAAAAATAATTAATCACGGCTATTATCAGTAACCGACCTTAGCTCAGTTGGTAGAGCGGAAGACTGTAGAGTGTTGCAGAAAATCTTTAGGTCGCTGGTTCGATTCCGGCAGGTCGGATTCTTATCTTTTGTCACAAAAGTTGTGATGACCGTTTTACCCTTCTCCCGCATTAGTTCCACTTTCCAGTGTCAACAACAGAATGGTAGAAAAAAATTGAGGAAATCAAGAATTAAATTTTTCATATTCTCTCTTATGAGATGTCAAACTCTCTAAATGTTTTGTTTCATTACAATGAAGCTTTTTTTCCGTCCTACATAACCAAAAAATGGGTCTGATTCTACACATTACAGACAAGAAGACATACACAAACCAACCAACAAAATCATTCTATCAATTTCCGACAAACAGTGGTGGTCTTCACCAAGGTTTCAAATCAGCAACAGGTCCGGCTGTCCAGTTCAACAGTTTCTCACCTGGTCTCAGATACACACTCTTCTCATGAGGCAGCTTACGAGCCAGACCGTTCAACACTTGATGAAACGCATCCCCTGGTTGAGCCGGTTGCGGGAACAACATCGCCTGTTTCATCGATGGGTTTGCCAACAACCTCTGTTTCCTCAATATAACCTCGGGTGGGATCGATGTGAGTATTGTGTCCAAGTAAGGAACATCCTTCTCATCCACAAACACACCAATTTCTTCCCAAGGAATTGCATCTGCAAATGGTAACACGATGTCGTCTGCTATGATCACAGGGATGCAACCAAAGATCACGGCCTCCACCAGTCTTGGACTCCATGGGGCCCATCCAAGTGGGCATAAGCAAAATATTGCTCTCTGCATGTCTTCATAATATGTTGTTGGGTGTTCTGTTGAGATGTCGAACAAAGGATTGTCTTTGAAGTTTTCCCATACAGCTGCTCTAGCACCTCTGTGCCCATTTAAAAACAAAACGTCATCACTGATTATGTGAGCAATTCGTGGCTGGAAGTCATGAGTCTTTGTTAAGTTAATTCCAAATAAGTAAAACAATAAACAATCCTGTTCTAGGGGGTTTGTTAACTTCATTTAGGAAATAGCTAAGGCTACTAATAAGAACAATTACCTAGCATAATAGCCACCCTCAGGGTCATTTCCCACATCATAAAACAATCCTCTGAAATAAACGAAAATGGATCGAGGAGTTTTTTCGGGAATCAAGTGAGACTGCATCTTCTGTGGTGGAGCATACGGAGGAACAGTGATTGAACCCTCTTTCAAGCAAACATGATTCCTCTGTCCAAATGTCTGCACTAGTGTAGCCCGTTGAAGCAAGGGTAGTATTCCTCTTCCTATTGCTTTCTCTTCCTGCCACAGTCGAACACAAACAAGAGATCAGAGTCTATCACTTAAGACAGGTTAGCAGTATCGTAGGCACATATCTTTGTTATCAAGTTGATTGCCTTGTTAGAGAGTAAAATAATGAGCAGGGAGGCATATCAAGTTCTGCCGACCACTAGTTAAAGTTCTGCCTATTTCAGTCCTGAAGGAACAGGAAAAGAACATGGTGAAACGTGTACACAGCTCTACCACGAGGCCTCAGCATGGATCTTTCATACAAACAAAAATCTGTCTGAATTTGTAGATATGACTAGGAATTCAGCTAAGATGTTGCATGAAGAAGTGACATATAAACAACTTGCAGAACTGGAAATGATTTAAAGAGCAAATCGACAGTAGCACACGATCGTTCACAATAGTGTAGAAGCATTGGGGAAGCAAAGCCTAGTAAGGATAAAAAAAAAGAGACTCAGAGAAGACTGTTTTGTTTACTTGATAATGGAAACAGGCTCCAAAGTCATGAGGCACAACAAAGAAGTGGTCAGCTCCTTCCGTGCGATTCCAGTATGGCCAGTTGGAAGCAATGAGCTGAATGGCACTTCTCATCATTCGGGGAGATTTAAAGGGCAGAGGAAGCCCGTTAGGTGTGAGATCACAAGTGGTGTAAACTGGGACATAGAACCAATCAGCTTCCTCGGGATTAAGCGTTCGAACTGGGCTGGACAAAAGAAACCGTTGCATATAGATCTCAGCAGCAAACATGTGATTGAGACATCTAGGATCCTTCTGAAGTATTTTCTTGTTGTATTTGCTTGGAAGCTCATAAACAAAGACTTTCAATCTTCCCACTGGATCATCTTCTAAGACATCACCAGCACTACCTATATAGCAGAAAATAAAAGAACAGACATTCACTTCAGCTTCACATGATTCTGGTTCGAACAACAAAACACTGTACAACAAGGAGTATGGATAGGCAGATCAGATAAAACTATGTACCATGATCATAGCACCACAAAGATACTGCAAATCAAGTAGATGCTCAAAATTGAAGGTACTGAATCGGCTAATTGAGGCATGTTCACTATTTTTTGTTGCTCGTAAACAATTTACAGATCAATCGGCATCCTGATTTACGTTTATTCGCAGATTCAATCAGAAAATCTAGAGCAACAAGTGAAAATGAAAAATCAATCATAGAAAGCAAAAAAAACCCTAGTCTTCATTCGATTAGCAAGCTAACTAATGACTCACAAGATGACTACGGAAATTCCGGAGAAGTAAACTCCTGAATCCAATTAAATACTTGGGAGATAATCATTCAATCAAAAAATGAATGCTATCTTCAAAGATAGTGAGATATAAAAATCACCTGAAATTCGCTCAGTCGGTTGACTCCGACTCAAACGGAAAGCAGAAATAATCGAGAAGGTAAGGTTAGAAACAAAGAAGATCAAAACCCACCTCGAAAGCTTCATTTCTATCTAACACAAATCAAAACCTCCTTCCCCTTAAAATCCACAAAATCCCAGTTTATCGGAATGGAAGATTAGGTATATGAATAAGATCGGAGCTAGAAGAAAAGAAAGAAATAGTTGAAATGTCAAAAGAGGAAGTGGCTAAAAAGAGTTTGTCGAGATTGTGACTTCAAAACAGGCCAAAGCAAAAATTATACATAAAAAAATCGCCACCAATTGCTAGATCACGCCTAGAATTGACAGCGAGAGCACAACGCCTTCATATGAAGATGCGAGGAGAGGAAGAAGGAAGTCGAAGAAGGTTCGTCCAACGCTTATACGATGTCGTTTTGTAATCCATTTTGATAACAGAGAGAAAGAAAGTCAGAGAGAGGTCGTTAGGGGAATGATGATGCTGTGTCTACGTCATATAATATATTACAAAAACAAATTGATAAAAGATAACATGTAATACACTAGGCCCATAAGATTGTTAACTTAAAGCCCAGTATTGGTCCAATGTGAGCCCAATAAGCGTAAAATTGCATAACTTGTTTATAATAAATTTAAAGTGATTCAAAAACCAAATATAATTATACTTGAAAATAGAGTGGTAATAGGGAGCTTTAGAACACATTATTCAATCTTTTCAGGATTCTAAAACTCCAACAGTTAAATAACAGTAGTAACAACAGTATTAAGGAGTAGTGGTCGCAATTCACAATGATGAACTCGGTGATTTATATATATATGAATAATAATTATTATTATATGTTGTAATGGAGATTCGACTAAAATAAAGAGAGAAAGGACAAAGAAATAGGTAAGAGGAAACTGAGGGACTGAGAGGGAAAGAGACAGTCAAATAAAACAGACGGATCAATTAAGAATTGCTCAGTCTCGATTTGACCTGTCGTTTCCTCATTGGCTAACTTTTTATCATTAAAGCTTTCTTCTCGCATCTCTTCCAATCTAATCTTTTTTATTTTTTTATTCTTTTCACTTCACTGTTTACTTACCAAGTTACGTTATCAATGTCCAATCATATTTTCACTTCTCTATCACTTACATGTGGCGCTAAATTATGATATTACTGCAACTTATCAGATGATTGATGGTAATTTTTTGTGACATGATTTACTAGCAACCTATTAATATTTATTTATATGGAATAATCAATTAATAGATTAAAGATAAAAAATCGGTTGACTAAGCTTCATTAGATCATGGTCTAAGATAAGCTTTAACATGTTGGTTAAAGTTTAAGATAAAACCAAAGAGAATCCTAAATAGATTTAAGTTACTTAAGATCTATTTAGATAAGATTAGAGATAAAAAAATTTTGTGTTTTGAGAAACTATAAATATGTGAGTCTTTGAGTTGTAAAGATGTGCGAGCAAATAATACGGTTTGTGTATTGATTAGTTTTGAGTTATTTTCTGATTAATACAAAGAAGACGTTTAACGGATTTGCTTGACTGTTTGATACTTTATTTGGTATCAAAGCTAACCAGGTTGAAGGATCTAGAAGTTAAAGACATACTTCAACAATGGGAGATGACGTGAAAGTCTCGAAGAAAGACTTTGTTCCGTCTTCAGTCTTGTGTCCCATGTTATCGTCTACCAACTATACGGTATGGGCGATGAAGATGAAGGTGGTTCTCCAAGTGCATAAGGTCTGGGAAACGATTGACATTGGATCCGATATTGATGAGAAAAATTATCTAGCTAAAGCACTTTTGTTTCAGTCGATTCCCGAGAATTTGATCTTGCAGATAGGAGAACAAGACTCACTTAAAGCCTTGTGGGACTCGATCAAAGCACTGAACTTAGGAGTAGAAAGAGTTAGAGAAGCGAGGCTTCAAACTCTTATGTCAGAGTTTGATAGGTTACGAATGAAAGAAACCGAAACCATAGATGCTTTCTCTGGAAGAATGAAAGAGATAGCATCGAACTCAGCAGCTTTAGGACAGACAATAGAAGAGGCGAAATTGGTGAAGAAGTTCCTCAATGTGTTACCAAGAAGCAAGTTCATACACTTAACAGCTTCCTTGGAACAGGTGTTGGACTTGAACATAACTCGATTCGAAGATATTGTAGGAAGACTTAAAGCGTACGAAGAGAGAATAAAAGATGAACAAGAAAGTGAGCCGCATGATAGTCTACTTTACTCAAGCACACACAACAACAGAGGACAAACATATGGAAGGGGAAAGGCTTGGACATCACAAAACAGAGAAAAGAAAGATCGATCAAACATTGTGTGTTTTAGGTGTGATAGAAGAGGACATTTTGCCTCGGTGTGTCCAGAAAGAAGAAAGAAAATTGAAGAGCTAAATAAAGTAGAAAACCATGATGACTCAGAGACGGATGAAACTGATGAAGCAGTATACATACATGAAGTGATTTTCCTTAACGAAGGAAAGTTTTTCTAGAGAAGTTGAATAAGGGAAACAATGAGAGTAATGAGTGGTATCTTGACAATGGAGCAAGCAACCACATGACTGGAGAAAAGGAGTATTTCTCAGAGCTAAATACAGAGGTCAAAGGAAAGGTGAGATTTGGAGATGGTTTGAGTGTCAAGATTGAAGGTAAAGGTTCGATCATCTTCAAAACAAAGATCGGGGATCAGAAGTTAAGGTCAGGAATCTATTACATTCCGAGTTTAACAAGCAATATTTCGAGTCTAGGACAAGCTACAGAACAAGGTTGTGAGGTTGTTATGAAGGATGAGTTTCTTACATTACATGATAAGAATGGAAGACTACTCATTAAAGTAAGAAGAACATCAAACAGATTGTACAAAGTTAAACTGCAGTTTGACAAACCAGTGAGTTTTCTCTCAAGACTGAGTGATAATTCTTGGAAGTGGCATGCTCGTCTTGGACATGTTAGCTTTAAGACGTTTAAAGACATGTCAGCACAAGAGATGGTACAAGGTCTACCTAAGATATCTGCTGACGAACAGATTTGTAGATCATGTCTGGTAGGAAAACAAACACGAGTAAAATTCCCGAAGACGAGTAACTTTAGAGCAACAAAGCAGTTTAAATTAGTACATGCTGATCTATGTGGCCCTATATCACCAGCAACACCAGCTCAAAACAGGTACATTTTCGTTTTGATTGATGACTGTACGAGGTACATGTGGACATTGTTGCTAAAGGAAAAGGGAGATGCGTTCATGAAATTCAAGAGGTTCAATGCTATGATTGAGAAAGAGCATGAAGGGAAAATGTTGATGCTGAGAACGGACAGAGGAGGAAAGTTTTTGTCAAAGGAGTTTCATGACTATTGTGAAACAAATGGGATTAAAAGACAACTGACTGCTCCATACTCGCCACAGCAAAATGACATAGTAGAACGTCGAAACAGAACGCTAATGGAGATGACTCGTAGTATTCTAAAAGCAATGAATGTCCCAAACTATCTGTGGGTAGAAGGAGTGAGACACTCTACTTATCTTATAAACCGAGTTAAAACTAGATCTCTACGACATCAAACGCCTTACGAAAGTCTTAAGAAGAGAAAGCCGAATGTTGATCATATCCGAGTATTCGGATGTGTGGCCTATGCCAAGATCGAGTCTGTAAGGTTAAGGAAGCTTGATGATCGCTCACAAGCTCTAGTACACCTCGACAATGAACCTGGAACCAAAGCATACAAACTCTTGAATCCAACAACCAAGAGAATAGTAACCAGCCGAGATGTTACATTTGCTGAAAACCAACCTTGGAATTGGAAGGGAGAAGATAAGAATGTCAGCTCATGATCTCAAGTGCTTCAGTTCAAATGGAACGAACTACAAGAAGATGATGAGGAGTGTGATGGTCGTCAGAGCTCTGAACATACTGCAGAAGATATCGGAACTGAAACAGAGGAACTCACCGCAGAGGAAAAAATGCAGTCAGTGCGTAGGACTCAATGACAAGTACACACACCATCATACTTAAGTGACTATGTTTTACTTGCAGGTATTGAGTGTGAAAGACTTCTGCTTTCTCTTAATGATGAACCATTAAATTATGAGGAAGCTAAAGTGTCCGAAGAGTGGAACAAAGCCTTCATTGATGAGATCAACTCCATTGAACAAAACAAAACTTGGAGACTGGTAGATAAGCCTTACGGAGTTAAAGTGATTGGTTTAAAGTGGATCTTTAAACTAAAAAGGAATGCTGATGGCTCAATTAATAAGCACAAGGCTAGGTTAGTTGCAAAGGGTTATGCTCAACAAGCGGGTATTGATTTTGATGAAGTTTTTGCTCCAGTAGCACGCATAGAGACAATACGCTTACTCATGGCACTCTCAGCTCACTATGGATGGGAAATTCACCATTTAGACGTAAAGACTGCCTTCCTACATGGAGTATTGACAGAAGAAGTGTATGTGACACATCCTGATGGGTTTGAAAAGAAGGGAGAAGAAGAGAAAGTTTTCAAACTCGAGAAAGCACTCTATGGACTTTGTCAAGCACCTCGCTGTTGGAATACTAAACTTGACGAAATCTTGAGAAGTCTTTTGTTCAAGAAATGCATGAACGAAAGCTCTGTTTACAGAAAGGAGGAAGGTAAGAACTACTTAATAGTTGCAGTATATGTTGATGATCTTTTTGTGACAGGAAACACACAGAAGACAATTCACGACTTCAAAGCTTCAATGTCAAGAAACTTTGAGATGTCAGATTTGGGAAAGTTGAGCTTCCATCTCGGAATAGAAGTAAAGCAAAAGGAAG
This sequence comes from Lepidium sativum, assembly GCA_023374145.1. NCBI lineage: Eukaryota > Viridiplantae > Streptophyta > Magnoliopsida > Brassicales > Brassicaceae > Lepidium > Lepidium sativum. Next base: position 62,314 of record JAKUCM010002298.1, on the reverse strand, counting down.
AAGGAATAGAGATCAAGCAAGAAGCTTATGCTAAGAAGATACTCAAAGAAGCTGGACTTGAAAACTGTAACATGACACACGTGCCAATGGACTTTGGACTCAAATTGTGTAAGGCCAATGAATCTGATCCTGAGATAGATGCAACAGAGTATCGAAGAAAGATTGGTTGTCTCAGATATTTGTTGCATACAAGTCCTGATCTAGCATTCTCAGTAGGAATGCTAAGTCGATATATGCATCAACCTCGAGAATCACATGGGAAAGCATTGAAACAGATCCTCAGGTATTTAAGTGGCACATTGAGCTACGGTTTAGAGTACAAAAAAGGAGCATCAAGGCAGCTAGTTGGGTACAGTGATAGCAGTCATAACGTGGACTTGGATGATGGTAAGAGTACTTCTGGTCACATATTTTATCTCGGGGATGCTCCTGTTTCGTGGTGCTCACAGAAACAAAACACAGTAGCACTTTCTTCTTGTGAGGCAGAGTTCATGGTTGCAACTGAAACCTCTAAGCAAGCCATATGGCTGCAGGAATTGCTAAGTGAAATAACAGCAAGAGAGAGTGAGAAAACAGTGATCAGAATTGACAACAAATCAGCTTTGGAGTTGACAAGAAATCCAGTGTTTCATGGACGCAGCAAGCACATCCACAAACGCTATCATTTCATTAGAGAATGTATAAGCAACGACCAGATTAGAGTCGAACATGTACCAGGAGAAAGACAACTAGCCGACATTCTTACAAAAGCATTGGCAAGGATCAAATTCAAGCATATGAGAAATCTCATTGGAGTGAAAATCATTTGTGATCAAGACATGAAGCTTAGAAGGGAGAATGTTGAGTAAGCTTCATTAGAATCATGGTCTAAAATAAGCTTTAACATGTTGGTTAAAGTTTAAGATAAGACCAAAGAGAATCCTAAATAGATTTAAGTTAGTTAAGATCTATTTAGATAAGATTAGAGATAAGATTTTTTTGTGTTTTGAGAAACTATAAATATGTGAGTCTTTGAGTTGTAAATACTTGCGAGCAAAGAATATGGTTTGTGTATTAATTAGTTTTGAGTTATTTTCTGATTAATACAAAGAAGACGTTTAACGGATTTGCTTGAGTGTTTGATACTTTAAAATCAAACCACAAACATTTACCCGCAGAAACATTCAAATCTCAAAACAACTAAACCCAAACATAAAAAACCATCTAACCTTTAAAAGGACAAACTAACAGAGAAATCTAACCGAGAGTTTAAATAAATCAGATTCTAAGAACTAAACTGAGACCGGAAGTAAGACGTCCTCAAGATGATTCTTCCAGCAATCAATTCATAGATTAGAAAACTTGCTTTTGCAAGAACTATTCATGTTATATTTCAGTTAACAAAAAAATTATAATATGCACGAAGATGGTTTTCCAAAGTTTACATTCAAAGATAGTTCCTGCAAAGTTTTTTTATAAACATACAATTAAATCAATTAGCAGTACGGTTAAAATAGCTCAGTCAACAAAACTTTGAGATCTAAATAGCAATTCAAATAAAGTTTGTAATTTATTTTACCTATAAAAATTTCATTGTTTTTCAATCTATTTATGAAAATTTGTAATTTTTCTTTTGACATTTTTCCCATATATTATCTATGCCTGTGTTTGTTTGTTTTTCTTGAAATTATCTATATAATTTTTTTTACTGGCCACTACAACAAGAGTGTTATATATATATATATATATATATATATATATATATATATTATCAGAGAATTTGCTGATAATATTTGATCACATACACATGCTAATAACTGTCTTATTAAAAGAACAAAAAAAATGATCTTCAAAATATATCCGCCAATTCATTGTTTTGGTAAAGAATACTTTAAAACAAAATTCAATTTGTGCGTGTGTATTGTTATAGTTTTATCAAATGTCCCGGAAGGGATATATATAAAGATTTTTGCAACGGTCAAAACAATCAGTCTAACCTGAGTTCAGTTTAAACTCGTACATAAAATAGATGTAGACTAAAAAAGCTCAAAAAACCCAATAGATATTGAATTGCTCAAAAACATCAACAAAATTTGGGTTATACCTCTAATACTCTAATTTATTTGTTTTTTTAAAAAAATTGTTTTTAATCGTAAACTTGTTTATAATTTAGTTTTGGAAGTCAACCATCTGTTTTGAAATAAAATATTTAGTTTTCTAAAATTAAATTCATTTTGAGATATTTATATATTATATAAAATTTTATGTGGGAATCCATTTTTTTATTTGATATTTATCATTAAATACAAAACTTAAATTATAAAGTAATAGGTACCCATCTGTTTTGAATGTAATTATTTTTTGTGTAAAAAAATTTGTTAAGCTTGTAATTTTTGTTGGTTCAGGGCAACTATTAAATTTAAACACATGAATATTGCCATAAAATCTAGAAATCCCTTCTCAACCAAACACCCCATTCCATTGCTTGCTAGGGATAAAGGTAAGAACACCCTTGATTTATGTTTGGTTTATCAGCCGGAGATATCGAAAACTTGGTGTTTCGTTTGCCAAAAGATAGTCTATATTTGCTTCGTCCTTTCAGGCCATATTGGTAATAACAAATCAGAGAGATGACAACACGTAATGGATCGTACTTGAGAGATTAGACCCAGAGTTTGTGGGATTAGATAGACTGAAACACACCTGAACCCTTTCCTTTTGGAGTTTGCAATTTTTCATTTTCTCATTTTTGTTTCCTAAATTAAAACACAAATGCATTGAAAGTTTTCGTTTATTGTAAACTAGTAAATGTTGCACAGCAATAAGTGGCGCAATAATTTTTAACATTCTCATTTAATAGTCTCGAGATCTGTGTTCCGACACTGCATGATGCCTCTTATCATATACAGAAGTTATTTTCTCATTATGGATTTTATTCCTTGACTACCAAAAACTTCGTTAAAGAAGACGTACGTATGATCCATATAGATATGTGTTAGGCTTTACTAGCTTTCGAATTAAGATTTCTTTGCTAAGATTGTGATGAGTTTACTTGTTTTGCAGAATGTAAAGAAGATGGGAGTTAATAAGTTCCCAAGATCAAACTCCGATCTTGGTACATCTCATCGGTGGAGCCCGGAAACAAGTATCTTCTCAAAGAGAATTACAACCTCTCACTCTCACCTTACAAAGAAAGTAGAACCCGAAAGATTAACCCTTTTAGACACTCAAAGATCTGTCTTAGAAAGAAAAACCCCTTCCTCCTCTCAAGACAAAACACTCACCAAGAAACTCACCAAGTAATTCACTAGACCCCCTCTTCCTTTATGCCAACGAAAAGATGCCTTTAGTCTTCCTTTTACTATATTGAGCTCTTTGATCATGTGTCCTTGACACACTGCCACCATTCTTCTTTAGGTACATTGAAGAAGACTTTAAAGACCAGTTCAAAGCAAGAATTCATGATTACACCCTCTAAAAGACCTGAAAAGCCAGAGAAGAATTGACTTGGGCCAACAGTGGGCCGATCCAGAGCAAGAGACCTGGATAAAGCCCAACTTCCATAACTCATAGGTCCAACAATACCCAATAATCTCCACCTTAATATTGGGTATGTGAATTTCCCAGCCCACTAACTTCGCTCACCCTTTGAAACCGAGAAACGATTGCCATTTCTCCTCAACACGCGACTCTTCACCTTGTCGCATGCAAATCGCCTCCGATCTAAACCAGCCGGATTAGCATATAAGAATCCTCAGATGCTCGAGAGCTTTCTCAAACTTCTTTGTCCCGACTGATTTCGTGAAGATATCAGTCGGGTTTTCTTCTGTTCCAATTTTCAAAACCGATATCAAACCCTCTTCAGCTACCTCTCGAATTAAATGATAGCGAGTTTGGATATGCTTCGTCCTCTCGTGGAATATATGGTTCTTCACCAGAAAATGGCGCTTTGAGAATCGCTATACAGCCTTACTGCCTCCTGAGGAAATCCGAGTTCAAAGGTAATGTTTCTTAACCAAATAGCTTCTTTAGCCGCTTTCGCCATAGCCATATATTCAGCCTTCGTAGTCGATAGGGCCATGGTTTGTTGTAGACCTGACCGCCAACTTACTGTATTGTTACCCACTTGAAAAACATAACGAGTAGTTGATCGTCTTTTGTCTAGATCCGCAGCATAATCGCTATCACAATAACCTTGAACTTCAAAATTTACTGACTTTGTGAATGTGAGAGCATATGTTTTTGTACCTTTAAGATATTTGAGTATCCAGTTAACTGCCTTCCAATGTTGCTTGCTAGGTGCACTCATGAACCTGTTGACAAGGCTGACGGCGTGGGCGATGTCTGGACGTGTGCTCACCATGGCGTACATGAGACTGCCCACAATAGTACAATAAGGTAAGTTTGCCATTTCAGCTGCAGCCTTCTCTCTGTCATCTAGTTTAGTACTTGATAGCTTCAGTTGAGTTCCAATAGGAGTTAAAACGATTCTAGCTTCCGTGATTGCATAACCTTTTAGAATATTTTCAATATATGCTTGTTGAGATAGTTGTAGTTGATTTGTCTATCTGTTTCGTATAATGTCAATACCCAGAATACGTCTAGCAGCACCCAGGTCTTTCATTTCGAATTCACAACTTAATAGCTCCTTCAGATTCTGTATTTCGGTCATACTTTTAGATATCAGCAACATGTCATCAACATACAGTAGCAGATAGACAAACACCCTCTTTTCACCTTCCTTGAAATACACACATGGATCACTCTTGCTCCTAGAATAGCCTTTCCGTGTGATAAACGTATAAAACCTTATGTTCCACTGCCTAGGAGACTGCTTGAGCCCGTAGATAGATTTTTTAAGTAAACATATCTCATCTCCCTTAATGAATCCTTTTGGTTGTTCCATCAAAATTCTTTCTTCTAGTTCACCATGTAAAAACGCCGTCTTTACATCCATTTGTTCCAGCTCTAAGCCCCCATGAACAACCATAGACATAAATATCCTAATAGTGATGTTTTACGACTGGTGAAAAAATCTCATGGTAATCTATACCCTCCAATTGTGAGAATCCTTTTGCCACCAATCGTGCCTTGAATCTAGGTTCCTCAACTTTAGGAATTCCTGGTTTGAATTTAAAAATCCATTTGCTTCCAATTATTCTCTGTTTCTGAGGCCTTTCAATCAATCTCCATGTATGGTTTTTGTCTAGTAATTCTATTTCATCTTGCATTGCCTTTAGCCACTGATCTTTGTATTTGCTGCTTATGGCCTCTTGATAGTTCTTAGGTTCATCTTCACCTATATCTTGAGCCATATTTAGAGCATAAGCTAGAAGATCACAATCATCAAATCTGCTTGGTAATTTAGTCGGAGCTCTTCTTTCTCTATCTCTAGCTAGTAGATAACCATCTAGAGACACACTTTCCGAAACAGAATTTTCAGAATCTCCTCCTTCCAACACTTCTGATTCTGGAATATGATGATCATAATATCCACCTTGATGTGAGCCATTTCCCTCATCAGAAACACCAGCCTTTTGATTACTTAAATCATTTGTTTCATTAGGAAGTATGAAAAAGACTTTCTTTCCTCTATCTTTTGTTTTCTCAGACTCTTCATCTGTCATATTTTTGACATCCTTGTACATAATGTCTTCACATATAATGACATTTCTACTTGCAAAATACCTTCTGTAATCTATACTCCAGATTCTGTATCCCTTAACCCCTTGCGGATAACCCATTAAAATTCTTTTCTTGGCCCTAGGTTTCAATTTGCCTTGATCAACATGATAGTATACCAAACACCCAAACCTTCTTATATGATCATAATTAGGTTTCTTTCCCGACCAAACCTCCTCAGGAATCTTATGATCAATAGCTGAAGATGGAGTCCTATTGATTAGGTAAACAACAGTAGCCGATATTTCTGCCCAAAATCTTCCTTCCAAACCAGTTTCACTTAACAAGTTTCTTACTTTTTCTAGGATCGTTCTATTCAACCTCTCAGCTACTCCATTTTGCTGAGGGGTATAGGGACATGTCTTGTGTCTTAGAATCCCATTTTCTTTGCAGAAATCATCAAAGTATTTGTTGCAATACTCCAATCCATTATCCGTCCTCAGAGTTTTAATCCTCTTACCACTCTGATTTTCGACCAAAAATTTCCATTCCATGAATTTTGACAGAGCTTCATCCTTAGTCTTTAGGAAATAAATCCAAACTTTCCTTGAGAAGTCATCTATGAATGAGATATAATACTGAGCTTTAGCCAGACTTGGAGTCACATTTGGAGAACCCCATAAATCAGAATGCACATATTCTAAGATTCCCTCAGACGTATGCTTTCCTTTTCCAAAAGACAGTTTATGATTATTTCCCATGATACAATGTTCACATCGATTAAGTGTAGAAACTTCTTTTGTGCTCAGAACATCACTTTTGACCAAAACCTTCATGGCTTTTTCACTCATATGTCCTAGTCTGCTGTACCACAGAGTTGTAGGATCTAGACATGTTGAAGTTGCTACATTTGCTTGACCTGCGACTGGTTCTCCGTCAAGATAATAGAGAGTATCTTTATAGTTACCTGCCAACACTTCTGTTTCAGCTTTGTACACTTGCATTCTTCCATTTCTTGACTTGAACCAATATCCCATAGATTCTAACTGACCCAAAGATATGAGATTACGCTTTGCTGTGGGTGAGAATCTGACATTTGTCAGAATAACCATTCTTCCGTTATAGCTTCGAATTTTCACTTTGCCAATGGCTGTAATTTCACAATAGGTATCATTTCCCATTAGAATTTTCCCTCCATCTACCTCTTCAACGTCAAACATTAGTTTTTTCTGAAATGTCATATGATATGAACATCCAGAATCCAAAATCCAACCTTGTCTTGTTGAATTAGACACTGTGAGTACTTCTGGTTCAACAATGCTCACCCACTATGCTATAGCAACCCCTGCTTCAGCTTTCTCTTGTTTTGGTTGATATGATCCGTTCTATTTTCTTTTGGGGCAGTCCTTTTTGAAGTGTTCTTCACTTTCACATATCCAGCACCTCTTTTTGTACTTGACACTTGACTTACTCCTTGATTTAGATCTCTGTTTTCCTTTCTTTTCTTGTCTGCCTCTTAAATAATCTGCCATTAATCCTTCACCAGTTCCTTTAGATTCCAATAATCCTTTCCCCTTTAATTAATACTCAATCGAGTAAGTAGATTTTACAATTTCATCTACTGTGATTGTAGTCTTTCCAAGACTATATTTCAAGGTGTGAACCAGACTTTCAAATCTCTTAGGCAAACTATTCAAAAGTATAGCAGCTTGATCTTCATCCTCCATTTTGACTCCCACACTAGAAAGTTCAGATAAGAGCTTATTGAACACATCTAGATTAACATCTAGACTTTTGTCTTCCTTCATTTTAAAACTATAGAATCTCTCTTTCAAATCCAGTCGATGAGGCATATATTTAACTTGATAGATCTCTTCTAGAGCAGTCCACATACCTTGAGCTGTCTTTTCTTTTATGACCTTTCGCAACACAATATTAGTAACACATGAAGTTAGAAGATTTCTTACCCTCTTATCTTTGAGTTTAGCTAGCTTGGCTTGCTTCTTTAGCTCAGCTGGAGTAGGAGGTTTAGGATCTCCTTCATCTTCAGTTTCAGCTTCAGATTCGGCTGAAATCTGGATAACATTTTCTAGACCTAGTATCTCCAGTTGAGCTAGCACTCTGTATTTCCAGAGAGCGAAATCCCCTTCCCCATCGAACTTTTCCACTTCAAATTTCTCTTGAGTGGGTTCCATGAAATTTGCTTTGAGGCAATCCCAGTAACCTCTTGTTTTTCACCCCGTTTACCACAACTTCCCTTAGTACCGAATTTAGAAATTTGCAACCAAAAAAGCTCTAATACCATTGTTAGGCTTTACTAGCTTTCGAACTAAGATTTATGTAGATTTAAGTTGCTAAGATTGTGATGAGTTTACTTGTTTTGCAGAATGTAAAGAAGATGGGAGTTAATGAGTTCCCAAGATCAAACTCCGATCTTGGTACATCTCACCGGTGGAGCCCGGAAACAAGTATTTTCTCAAAGAGAATTACAACCTCTCACTCTCACCTTACAAAGAAAGTAGAACCCGAAAGATTAACCCTTTTAGACACTCAAAGATCTGTCTTAGAAAGAAAAACCCCTTCCTCCTCTCAAGACAAAACACTCACCAAGAAACTCACCAAGTAATTCACTAGACCCCCTCTTCCTTTATGCCAACGAAAGGATGCCTTTAGTCTTCTATTTACTATATTGAGCTCTTTGATCATGTGTCCTTGACACACTGCCACCATTCTCCTTTAGGTACATTGAAGAAGACTTCAAAGACCAGTCCAAAGCAAGAATTCATGATTACACCCTCTAAAAGACCTGAAAAACCAGAGAAGAACTGACTTGGGCCAACAGTGGGCCGATCCAGAGCAAGAGACCTGGATAAAGCCCAAATTCCATAACTCACATGTCCAACAATACCCAATAATCTCCACCTTAATATTGGGCATGTGAATTTCCCAGCCCACTAACTTCGTTCACCCTTTGAAACCGAGAAACGATTGCCATTTCTCCTCACGACTCTTCACCTTGTCGCATGCAAATCGCCTCCGATCTAAACCAGTCGGACTAGCATATGAGAATCCTGAGATGCTCGAGAGCTTTCTCAAACTTCTTTGTCCCGACTGATTTCGTGAAGATATCAACCGGGTTTTCTTTTGTTCCAATTTTCAAAACCGATATCAAACCCTCTTCAGCTACCTCTCGAATGAAATGATAGCGAGTTTGGATATGCTTCGTCCTCTCGTGGAACATATGGTTCTTCACCAGAAAATGGCGCTTTGAGAATCGCTATACAGCCTTACTGCCTCCTGAGGAAATCCGAGTTCAAAGGTAATGTTTCTTAACCAAATAGCTTCTTTAGCCGCTTCCGCCATAGCCATATATTCAGCCTCCATAGTAGATAAGGCCATGGTTTGTTGTAGACCTGACCGCCAACTTACTGTATTGTTACCCACTTGAAAAACATAACCAGTAGTTGATCGTCTTTTGTCTAGATCTGCAGCATAATCGCTATCACAATAACCTTGAACTTCAAAATTTACTGACTTTGTGAATGTGAGAGCATAGGTTTTTGTACCTTTAAGATATTTGAGTATCCAGTTAGCTGCCTTCCAATGTTGTTTGCTAGGTGCACTCATGAACCTGCTGACAAGGCTGACGGCGTGGGCGATGTCTGGACGTGTGCTCACCATGGCGTACATGAGACTGCCCACAACAGTACAATAAGGTAAGTTTGCCATTTCAGCTGCAGCCTTCTCTCTGTCATCTCGTTTAGTACTTGGGCCAACAGTGGGCCGATCCAGAGCAAGAGACCTGGATAAAGCCCAACTTCTATAACTCACAGGTCCAACTATACCCAATAATATGGATTCCCTTTAAATTTTCTACTTTTGGTTAACCAGAAATATTTGGACCGAAACCGACTAATTCACATGATACCGATGAACAGACTGGTTTTAAATTATCTAACAAGACCAAACAACACCAATTCAGTTCTTTGCGAGAATCAAATTCATAAACCAAAATTTTTATGTATTTGCTCCAAAATATTTGTACCACTAGGTAACCATTACTTGGTTTATCGCCTCAAGTAAGCTACAAGGAAATATAATTATGTAGATTATTGGGTTGCTTCAGATTTAGTGTGTTACTATACATCTAATATTATGTAGATTATCTCATGGATCTATGTCAATTCGTAAGTTTTTAGTAGTACTATTCAAATGTAACCTTTGGTCTGACATGTTTCTACATAATTTTCTATACATTACTAATCTATAGGTTCCAGACCAGGATCGGAGACTACGTTGTGAATGTTTTTCACCAAGTACAAATGATTAATAATTTCATGTTTAAAGAAAATTAATAACTACCGTAGATCAATATGATAATATTTTTTGAATGAAAATTATTAGACTACAACCACTTGATTAGATTACTAATTTACACATAATATTCATGAATTTATTGCTCTCATGCACAAAAATAAAAGCAAAAAACACAAAACAAAGATGCGGATGAGGAAATTCTCTTAAAAAGAGAAAAAGAGTGTGAACCCAAAAAAGAAGAAGAGAGGATCATGACAGTAAAAACCCTAATCATTTTATATTCGTACGTGTCAAAAGCCGAATGGTCATAATAAGAGTAGAGAAAAAGAATGTCGATGAAAGGAAAAGTTTGACTTGTTTAGTCCCAACTGTCAATTTCCCAGCAAGACACACAAATCTTCTTTATTTTACACACATAGCATAAATACTTTATTGCAAAATCAGCTTCATAAAAAAGCATAAAACAAAAACCTAGTATTTATTTTCTGGATTCTTTACTGTTGTATATAAAGAAGTTGCTCGACTGGTCATTGTTACAATAAAGCAATCCTCCTCAAAAGAGTAAAGAAAGAGAAAAAACAAACAAAAAAGAGAGAAGAACAATGGATCCTCAAGGTTTCTCAAGTGGCTTATTCCGATGGAACCCAACGAGAGCAATTGTTCCAGCACCAGCCCCGGTTCATCAACCACCGCAACAACCGGCGCAAACACCACAAACGGCGGCTTTTGGGATGCGACTCGGTGGTTTAGAGGGATTGTTTGGACCTTACGGAATACGTTTCTACACGGCTGCGAAGATTGCTGAGTTAGGTTTTACGGCGAGTACGCTTGTGGATATGAAAGATGAGGAGCTTGAAGAGATGATGAATAGTCTTTCTCATATCTTTAGGTGGGAGCTTCTCGTTGGTGAACGTTACGGTATTAAAGCTGCCGTTAGAGCTGAACGGAGACGATTGCAAGAAGAAGAAGAAGAAGAATCTTCTAGACGCCGTCATTTGCTTCTCTCCGCCGCTGGTGATTCCGGTGCTCATCATGCTCTTGATGCTCTATCTCAAGAAGGTACCATAATATCATGAATATATTTTTATATATTGCATCCTTTTTATATCCAAATACGTATGTATTTTCATTCTCTTTATCCATTTTAGATTTATTTATAGTGACCTATACATATTGATCTATTAACACAGATTAGCAACTATAGATATGTATGAATGATAGTAACATAACTAAATGATTTAAAACAAAAATTAATGGTTAAATTTTGGTAATATATAATAATAATTTGTTAGTAGTTTTGAGGCTGTCGAGTGTAATATCTATCATATTATATACATCTATTCTATGTAAAAAGATCATGATTACATACAATATTGTCAACATGTATATGTTTATATAGAGGTATAAATGTGATACAGCCAGTCTAGTTTTTATGAAGAAGAGTACCTAGTCCAAGAAGTACGAGGATTAATATCATGTAAAGAATTTCAAAGAGTATACGCATAAAATGAACTTTTATATATAAAAACAAATATTGATGATTGTGACAAAGTGTATACAGATGATTGGACAGGTTTATCAGAAGAACCGGTTCAGCAACAAGACCAAACCGATGCGGCGGGGAATAACGGCGGAGGAGACGGAGGTTATTGGGAAGTAGGTGAAGCTGGAAAGATCATGAAGAAGCAACAACAACAAAGACGGAGAAAGAAAACAATGATGATGACGTCAGTTGCAACAGAAGATGACGGTAACGAAGGTGAGGATGACGACGGAATGGATCATAACGGTAACGGAAGTGGAGTGTTGGGGACGGAGAGACAAAGGGAGCATCCGTTTATTGTAACGGAGCCTGGGGAAGTGGCACGTGGCAAAAAGAATGGTTTGGATTATCTGTTCCATTTGTACGAACTATGTCGTGAGTTCCTTATTCAGGTCCAGACTATTGCTAAAGACCGTGGCGAAAAATGCCCCACTAAGGTATCTTTCTATCTAAGATCTAATCCTGGCCGTCCGTTTTTATACAACAATTTAAAATTATAAAATAAGAAAATTTGTGTCGGAATTTATAGGTTTTGGTAGGGGAAAACTATAGCTATAGTAATCGACAGCTGTTATAGAGTCAGTTTGACAAGTCACGAGTTATATTGTTTCTATTTTATAAATAATTTTTTGTTCTTCAGATATATAGTTAGATTTCAATTTGAAAACCTGACAGTCTTACCGTACGAAAACGTGTCGAGTTAGGGAAAGGACACAGACTTTTTTTTGTTTTTGGGTATAACGACATGAGATAATAAGTTACGTTGTCCTCGTGAATTAGATTCTCATTTCTGCATGCATTCATTTCATACAATATATATAGGGATCTTATATACAAAATATATTACACTTTTAAAATAAATTTTTGTTTATTTATATAAATAAAATCAGTCTATTGTTTGGTGGGTAACAGAGGGTCTTCTTGCCTCTAGTGATATGATAGTACAGATTCCATGAGCTCTGTGCCATTGCTTGTACAGACGCATGTTATTAAAAACTGATGGTTACAGAATAATACATTACCAAAAAATAATCCATTTTATTTCTTTTGTTTTAATAATTTTCCAACTTTTTGATTATTTCTTTTGTTGGTTTTCTAGGCTATCAAGGAACCATTAACTTACGACTAGGTTTGGATTAGAATGAACATTCAGTTTTCCGTTTTTCAATATTGTTTTAAACTTTTTTCGATTTAGGATTTGATGATGTCTTGAGCAAAATATAAAAAATAAATAATCATACTATAACTTTAAGAATTTCGTATACTAATTAATTAATTCTACAAAAATCAGTAAGAATTTGGTTTAATCTATATTATCTATATCACATAATAGAAGAAATTATTTGACTCATTAAATACAGATCATTAATCAGTATTATGTTATGGAATTAAATAGGTGACGAACCAAGTATTCAGGTACGCGAAGAAATCAGGAGCGAGTTACATAAACAAGCCAAAAATGAGACACTACGTCCACTGTTACGCACTTCACTGCTTAGACGAAGACGCCTCAAACGCACTTAGAAGAGCGTTTAAAGAACGCGGCGAGAACGTTGGTTCGTGGCGTCAAGCTTGTTACAAGCCACTGGTTAACATAGCTTGTCGTCATGGTTGGGATATAGACGCTGTTTTCAATGCTCATCCTCGTCTCTCTATTTGGTATGTACCAACTAAGCTGCGTCAGCTTTGTCATTTGGAGAGGAACAATGCGGTTGCTGCGACTGCGGCTTTGGTTGGTGGTATTAGTTGTTCTGGATCGTCTGCGTCTGGACATGCTGGCGATGATATGCATTACTAGTTTCGTTTGGGTTGGGTTCTTTCTGCTTTACTTCTTTCGTTTTTTTTCCTTAATTAATTTTTAGTCTTTATTTAGTTTTTCTTCTCTTGGCTCATTTGATTTTTGTTTTCTTTATCAACCCTTTAATTTGCCTAAATTGTTACACACTCAGATCTCTAAATTCTAATGATGTCAAAGCTTTTCAAAACCAAACTGATAAAAAATGAATTATGCCTCCCAATACAGATGATTTTATACCATATAAAACAACCATTAGTAAAGGAAAAACTATGAGTAGTAGCTACATCAAATTTGAACAAAACACATAACTACACATGTCAACTTTAATAACTATAGTTTTCTATACATGAAATTTGTGTAATCACATACTCAAACTAATCAACATTTTCTCCAAACCAAATTCAAAAAAAAGAAATTGTTTACTAGCAAAACTAAAATTATATCTGAACCCATATCAAACCACCGATAATTGAATGGATATCCTAAATATCTAAAATATTGTTATAGTTATCTAAATATTCAAAATTAGAATTATAAATCTAAATTTACAAATTATTTTGAATTGAAATAACTAAAAATTATAAGTATTCAAATTTGTATTAATTGTTGGTCCTTCGAAAATTGGGAGCCTACTTAAATGTTTCAAAATTTAGAGATGATCAATTACCCAAGATATTGAAGGCCTCTTGCATCTTAGAGATGATCTATCAATCACATTACAAGAACGAGAGGGGAATAAAGTTGCTGATCGAATAGCTAGGAATTCTATGATCCGATGTTGAACTCGATTATCCGGATTGAATTAAATCGTTTGTTAACGATGATAAACTTTGTATTAAAGATTAGAGGCTAATGCAAAGGTGTTGTTTTGAGTCAAACAAAAAATGTTTAAAAATAATCCTCACCTTCATTTTAGAAATATTGATAATTAGGATGGTATAATGAATTTATAAAAATTTGGAAAGTATTTTAACAACAGCTTCAAAATTAAATGGGCCAGGCTGACTGGAGAAAAATAAACGGGCCGATTTATAGATTTGCATGCCAGAGATTACGAACGAAGAGCAAGAAGGCAATTCAATTGAGAAACGACGGTTAAAATTCGAATCCTTTCTTTCGAGTCGGACTTGAGAGTTTAGATCCAACAATGGAGTTCCCGCCAAAAGCGTTCTATACACGTAGGTTCCAGGCTTTATCAGCGCAATATATGGTTAAGCAAAGTGTTGCAGCAGTATCGTAGCCTGATCTCCGAGATAAGCTCGCGAAGCTGGTCGATCGCAATCTGTATCGTCAACTTCAGTCGCAGATCACATTCGGACCTCTCGAAGTAAAATATGCATCTCTTTTATCTAGATTTGATTACGAATTAGATCAACCTTCACTTCAAAGAATTTTGAGAGTTACCACGAATTTGAGAGTGGTTATCATCGTATTCGCTGATTCGGTAGATTCAAAGTTTAGTTTGAACGATTCTGGGTGTTGCAACGAATCTGAGATAGTTTTTTCATCTTTTGAAGGCAGCGGAAGTTTTCGATTCTTTGGCGATACCTTTGATGAAGCTGATTGGGCTGAAACGTCGGAGATGGAGAGCGAAGGGAGAATCTCCACCTTCATTTTCAAAACTGTAAGTTATATTCAATCACCTTTTCTCACAGCCATGCATCTACCGCATAATCTTTCAGATAGTGGCTTATATTTTCATCAGGAAAGATATCATCATGATTCTACAACATCTGTATGCCTAGTTCTACTATAGATTGGATGCCAACAAAGCAATATGATTAAACTGTACTTTGTCGAGTCAAGTTTCATTTTGGTGATTTTTTATTTCCTTCTTCTCCTATATATACTAAATGCCGACCAATTGTTGAGAATTTTTGGACACCATCTTTCAAATCTAACCAATGGCATCACAAGCTGTTTTGCAAATCATATATAACTTCGTGAAGGTTCTGAATTTGTAGTTAGCACAATATACTAATTTTGTTGGAAGAAAACTATGTTGCTAAAGCTGAATCATGTTGTTGATAAGCTTGAAGGAAATCTTCTTGTTGAAAGATATTCCTTAGAAATAACTTAAAGGGTAAGTTATCTTAGGATTAAGAAAAGAGTTGCTATTTTTAGGAGTTATCTAAATATAATCATAGTTCATTTTCTTATTGTATTTTGTTTTAGTGTGTCTATATATTGATGTCAAAGTTGTGACATTAATCTAAGAGAGACAAATACATTGTTAAGGGTTTTTGGTTTTGAGCTATTTTCCAAAGCTTTTAATATAAAGTGTTGTTCTTATTTGTCTTTAAGATTGCAATTGTCTTATTAAACTATATTTGGTATCATAGCATTATAGTTTACTACGAGGAGACCGAGAATTACGTTGCACGTTGAGGTGTTCATGGAGTTAGGAGATTGAGAAGTCATGAGTGAATTTGTTGAGTCAAAACCGAAGGAAGGAGGAGTATCTTCGTCATCTATACAATGTCCGATGTTAACGGCTACAAACTATACAGTTTGGTCCATGAGAATGAAGCTCTTATTTGAGGTGCATAGAGTTTGTGATGCTATTGAAACAAGAACCGAAAGTGAGATGGATAGCATGGCAAAAACACTTGTATTTCAATCGATACCGGAATCCCTTATTTTACAAGTTGGTGATTTGAAAATACAAAAGGAAATTTGGGAAGCAATTAAGTCTAGACATGTTGGAGCCGAGAGGGTTAAAGAGGCTAGGCTAGCTACCTTAATGGCAGAATTTGAGAGATTGAAGATGAAGGAGACCGATACAATAGATAGTTTTGTTGGAAAGCTGTCCGAAATTACCTCTTAAACGGGTGCACTAGGTGAGACCAGTGTAGAATCGAAAGTTGTGATGAAGTTCCTAAATAGTTTACCTAGAAAAAGTACATCACAATCATAGCTGCTCTTGAACAAGTCATATACTTAAAGAAAACAAGCTTTGAGGATATCGTAGGAAGGTTAAAAGCTTATGAAGAAAGCATTAGAGAGGAAGAGGAACAACTTGAACATGATGAGGGAAAGTTGATGTATATGGATCAGCAAGATGATAATGGTTATGGACGTGGTAGAGGGCAAGGTAGCCGTGGACGAGGAAGAGGTAGAGGCTCAAGCCAAGGTAGTAACAATGGAGAAAAGAGAAATGATTTTTCTCAAGTTATTTGTTATCAATGTGATAAGAAAGGACACTTTGCTAGTAAGTGTCCCGAGCGTTTGCTTAAACTTCAAGAGGCTTATGAGAATAATAAAGATGAGGACGATGAGATTCAAGATAGTGATGAGTTATTCATGCATGAAGTAGTGTTTCTAAGCGAGGTAAACGTTGAGCCAAAGAAGTTTGAAACAAACGATGACAAGATATGGCACTTAGATAACGGAGCTAGTAACCATATGTCGGGTGTAAAAAGATCTCTTCTCTACCCTTGATGAGATAATCTCGGGAAAAGTAAGGTTTGGAGATGATTCCCGGATTGATATTAGAGGAAGAGGTTCGATAAATTTCCTATGTACTAATGGAGAAAAGAAAGTCTTAAACAACGTGTATCACATACCGGGTTTGAAAAGCAATATAGTTAGTCTTGGACAAACTACATAATCAGGTTGTGAGATTAAGATTAAAGGAGAATTTCTACGTCTTTATGATCGAGAATGAAAGATGTTGATAGAAGCTTTAAGATCAAGGAACCGACTCTACAAAGTTGACATGGAGGTCGATATGGAAAATTGTTTACAAATCAAATCGTGTGATGAGACAACTATATGGCATGCTAGACTTGGACATGTTGGTAAAGGTACCATGAAAACAATGGTGATGAAGGGTTTAGTGAAAGGAATTTTGAAATTCAGAATTGAGAAAGAACAATGTTCATCTTGTTTACTTGGTAAACAAACTAGAAAACCCTTTCCGAAAACTACATTGTTTCGAGCACAAAAAGGTATTAGATTTGATTCATGGTGAATTGTGTGGACCCTTGAAACCTCCTACCCCAACAAATAACAAGTATATTTTCGTTCTTATTGATGATCACTCTCGGTTTATATGGAGCATTCTCTTGAAAGAAAAAGGAGAAGCTTTTGAGAAATTCAAGTATTTTAAGTCTCTTGTTGAGAAAGATGAGACACTTAATAAGTTTAAAAATCATAAGCTAGAAGTTGAAAATCAACTTAATAAGACTATCAAAGTAGTCAGAAGTGATAGAGGAGGGGAATATGATGGATGATTTAATGCTTTTTCTATGGACCAATTACCTTCTTAACAAAATTCTACACAAAGTCATCGGAAAGACACCTTATAAACTTTGGAAAGGTGTTGTACCTTCATATATATACCTTAAAGTGTGTGAGTGCCTTGCAAAAGTGGCAGTGACGCCTCCGAAAAAGTCCCGATTGGACCAAACTCTGTGGACTATATTTTCATTGGATTTGTGCACAACAGTAGTGCTTATCGGTTCTTGGTCCATAAATTAGACATCCCATATATCCATGTAAATACTATGATCGAATCACGCAATGCATCCTTCTTCGAACATGTGTTCCCGTGTAAGAATAAGTCATATCCTAAGAGGACATGTGAGCATATAGATGCAAGTGAAACAGGCCCTTCCAGTACTCCAACTCTTGAAGTTGTGGAGGAGGTAGAAGATGAACCTAGACGTGGCAATAGAGCTCGTAAGGAAAAATCTTATGGTGATGATTTCATGATGGTTTTTCTCGGCGAAAACAAAACTCGAACGTTCACAAAAGCCATGATTACACCAGATGCACCTTTCTCGAAGGAAGCTGTCAACAGTGAGATGAACTCTATTATGCAAAATCATACTTATGAGTTAACCGATCTCCTTGAAGGTTTTAAAGCACTTGGGTGTAAGTGGATTTTAAAAATAAAATTGAAAACTGATGGATCGGTATAAAGTAGAAAGTTAGGCTCGTGGTACAAGGATTCTGCCAAAAAGAAGGTTTGGATTTCTTTGACACTTATGCTCCGGTCACAAGAATAACTTCAATAAGAATGCTGCTTGGTATAACAACATTAAGAGGCCTAGAAATCCATCAAATGGATGTGAAATCTGCTTTTCAACATGGAGAACTAGAAGAGGAGATTTATATGAAGCAACCTGAAGAGTTCGTTGTCCCCATACAAGAAAACAAAGTGTGTAGACTTGTAAAGTCATTGTACGGACTTAAAAAAGCTACAATAATGGCATGAGAAGTTTGACAATGTAATGAAAGCAAATGGCTTCAGCGCAAACAAGTGCGATAAATGTATTTACGCAAAATGTACTCGATATGGGTATGTCCTTCTATGTTTATACGTAGATGATATGCTCATCATGGGTAGTAAAAAAGAACTAATCATTCAGACTAGGAAAATGGTTAGACAGAAGTTTGATATGAAAAACATGGGATTTGCGGATGTAATCCTAAAGATTAATATCATTATGATGACTACAGGTATTACCTTATCCCAAGCCCATTATGCTGAAAGTATACTTCAAAGGTTTAAGACTTACTCAAACGAGACAGCAAAAACTCTTGTCGATGCTAAACTTCATATGACAAAAAAAATTATGATGAACCGGTATCACAAGTGGAATATGCGAGAGTAATCAAGAGTCTGATGTACTTAACAAACTGTACTAGAATTGATTTAGTGCACGAAGTAAATGTATTAAGTCACTACATAAGTAATCCAGGACATAAACATTGGAAAGACATAACTAGAGTATTGAACTACTTACGTTATACCAAAGACTACAGTTTGCACTATGGTAAAGATCATGCAACTTTGGAGGGATATATCCATGGAAATTGGATATCCGACTCCAAAATCTCAAAGTCAACGAGTGGTTACATCTTTACGCTTGCGGGTGCAACGATGTTTTGGAAATCTTCCAAACAAACAGTTAAAGCTAGGTCCACTATGGAGTCAGAGTTCATAGCTCTTGACGCAATGGCGGCAGAAGTAGAATGGCTTCATAACTGGTTGGAAGATATCCCCGAGTGGGATAAAAATGTGCTAGCAATTCGTATGAATTTTGATAGCCAATCAATAATTGCTCGGGCACATAACAATTTGTATAGTGGTAAGTCTCGTCATATTAGAAGACATCTTAAAACCATTAGGAACTTGATCACAACCGGAGTAATCAATGTGGATTATGTCAAGTCGTGTGACAACCTAGCGGATCTGTTCACCAAAGGGTTGGCATGAGAACAAGTTCTAAAATCTTTAAGAGGAATGGGTTTAAAGCCTATGAATTAAGATGAAGTTTGATAGACACTCCACCTACGTGACTAGAGATCCCCAAGATGTAGGTTCAAAGGGAAAACTAAATCAAATTGACTCGATGAGAATTGTAAGACTTTTTGTCTATACCTAGTTCTTTTATAGATAAACAGTGCAACATGTGTGTATGTATAAGGATAATCATTGGCTTTTGATGATTCCATAGTTTCATAATAGTGGAGTATGGAAGGATACTTATGAAAATAAATTTATGGCAGATCACCTAGTGAGTGTGAAATGTGGCCGTTTCTAGCAGAACGATAGTTAGGCTAAATTCTTCAAGTTTACTCACGATAAACCATGAAATGTTCAAGGCCAAAATGAACATAAATAGAAAACAAAACTCTACCAGAAAATGTTGTTGCGTGATACATGTTGTCTAGGTTTATATTAAAGTTTGGGTGGTTCAAGACATCATGTTCACCTCCCGGCCAACTAAATCCGATAGATATTAAAAATAATAAGTTCAAAGCTGAAAACTGCAACCTATTAGATACAACTACATTTTTGCTTATACTCTCGAATTCTGTCTAGTCTAGTCAAGTTCATGTCTAGTCGAGTCGAGTCTGCTAAAGTTTAGGTTGTTTAGAGTGTAGTTTTTATATTGAGTCTGCATATGTCTAGAGTAATTTCTATTCATGCGGAGGATTTTTGGACCAATATTTTATAGCTTTTAGTCTTCAAAATAATTGGTTGAGTGTGAATTCAAAATGGGCCTATGAGATTGGACTTGTTTTAATGAAAAAACATTTCATTTGTCCCACATTGAACGTTTGGGTTAATTTTGAGTTGTATATATTAAGACATGCTTATGTCATTGTCCAAAAGGGTAACATTATGGAGTGTGTGAGTAAGGACGGAAACACCATACACGAGTGTGCCGCCGTGTCGTGCCGAGCTTGGGTTTGGGCTCGAACTCGGACTTGGGCTTGGGTCTTGGGTCTTTTTGGGGAAAATTTGTAACTTAAAATTAAAATCAATTTTGGCTCGGTTCAATTTAAGTTTGGTTCAATTGATTGACTTTGTTAAGTGAAGAAGATATTTCCTTGAACAAAATTGAACAAGACCTAGTCTTGTGGAACTTGAATTCAACTTCTACACTTTCCTCTACATTCGCGACAATAAGACCGAGTCTTGTGGAATTCAAATTCAACCTTCTATATTCGCGGCAACAAGACCGAATCTTGTGGAATTCGAATTCAACAAGTATTGCGGCAAGACCGAGTATTGTGGCAACAATACCCATCTCCTCCTTCCATGCCTTTGACTCAACAATTTCGGAGGACTAGTTCAACAACAAAGTTTTTTCTCTCTATATATACGACCATAACTCATATCTTTCAAGTTTCGATTTTTTCTTCTATTCAAAAACATAAACACACAACTAAAAGCTCAATTCCCTGCAACCAAGTAAGTACTCAAGAGTATTAATAGAGTTTTTGTTCGTCGGTATTGGTTCAAGTGTCTGTGAAATAAATATGTTATCGGTTTTATCATGGATTTTGATTATCACTGACAAATCGACACACTGCGGGTGATAATTCAAGTTAAGGAAAAATATTGTTGAATCTCGACTCTGATTGCTTTTCTTAACAACACATTGTTGGTAATTCATTCATTGTTGGTCCGCATTTCCCTATTTAGGGTTCTACATCAACGAGGTGCTCGGTTTAATAGATAGTGTTGTCAATGATCTTATGCAGGCTTTAGAAAAGAGTATGTGTTACCCGATGACCAATTATGTAGGCAACTTGGCAGCTGAAATAAAGCTTGGCCCCTGTGTGCAACTGATGAAGGTAGTGAATGAGATGGAGAGAGCAAACTCAGATACAAGGAGAGACCTGCAAGATGCTAGAAAAAGGATTAAACTTGCAGAAGAGACAAAGATTGAAGCTTTATTAAGACTGAAAAAAGCTGAAGAGCAAGTTCAGAGAATGAAGACAAACTCTAACAGATTTCTTTTACCCGCGAGTCAGAAAAATCAAGCAGAACATTGTGTTACCGACAAGGTAATTTCAAAAGTGATTTATGTTTGTGAAAGTTGAAATGATAAACTAATCACTAAAAGGTTTCTTCACCCTTTATTCCATGTACGCATGGACATATAAAAAAGCCGGAAAAACAAAGAGAAACTACTTTGGAAACTACTGGGCAAAAGGACAAAGCAACAAGAACCAGGGAGTCCAATGGGACCCCAAAGAGCTCATCAGACAAGCAGACACAAAGCATAAGCTCATCGTGGTCACTAAAAACGCGATGTGAATTTCGCACTCAGTGACCAAATATGTGCCTAATCGAAATTGAGCCTATCTATTGTTTGAACCAACTCTTATTTCCTCATACATTATACTTGTAAGTATACATTGATCAACTGAACCACAATTATTTCAATTACTCTAATATATTTGGGATCAAATTACTTTATGCAAAAGTTCTCAAAATGGAAGTTTGGGATGATCAAAGCTTAACCTTCAAATGATAACTAATAGGGGGAAGATGTGAAACTCTTAAAACTTTAGGTGCACCTCAAAATCCACGCTCAAAAAGAAATATGTGGGCCTTAAGATATTTACATGTAGGTCTAATTTACCTTCCGATGTCGGTTAGGGTTTCTATTGAATATTGATTGACCACCTGAAACTCCGACCATCTTCCTCCGCGTCCAAAACACAGAAACTGGGTGGTTCGTTGTGGTCGGTAAATACCTAGTTCCTCGATAAAAACATTAATTTTAACATATTACCGTCTCTTTGTTCTTCTGGTAAGGTTCTCAATTTGATTATCTCTGTATACACATAACTTATCTATGTTTCAGATCGTACGGTGTGTTATTTCTGCATTCTGTCACGAGAGATCTTATAACGCATTTGCATTTCAGGTAACCTAAAAAGAGTGTTGAACAAAGAGTTACTTCTGTTATGTGATTCTTGCAATGGTATGTAATCATACTACCGATTGTTTCCTTAGTTTTAATTCCACGTTTCTATGAATACCTTTATATTCAAATTTCTTATGAGCTTTAAAACTTGTTAAAACCAAAAATTATGGGAATTATGCCATCAAACCTGTTGTTAAGAGACAAAACACTGATGGAAACAAAGTAAGAAAAGAACAAAGAACACAAAGAAAGTTTTGCTGAAAATCTTTTATTCTCTGATAATGGAAAAATGAAAGAGACAACATGAAGTTATAAGAAACAAAAATGTAACAGCACCCACTACACCCATGAACTCATTATGTCCTATAATTAAAAGTAAAAACTGAAACCCCCAATTGATTAGAAATAAAAACTAGCAAAACATGTAACTGAAATCATTGATTGTAATTTGAATCATTTTTCAACACTCTCCCTTGATTCAAACTTGCACACTCCAAGCTTACTTCTGAAGTAGTCAAACTTTTTCTTCGATAATGCTTTTGTAAGAACATCTGCACTCTGCTCGTTTGTGCTGCAATGCTCCAAAACAATTGACGCTTCACTAACCAAGTCTCTGATAAAGTGGACCTTGATGGATATATGCTTTGTTCTTCCATGATATGCTGGATTCTTGGTCATTGCTATAGTTGCCTTGTTGTCACAGAAAATTGTTGTTGCCTTCACTTGTTCTTGCTTGATGTCTTCCAAAATTCTTCTTAACCAAACTGCCTGACATGCTGCTGCAGTAGCTGCTGTATACTCAGATCCGATGATGATAAAGCTGTCACTCTCTGCTTCTTTGAACTCCAACAAACTGCTCCAGAACCTAGATTGAAAACATGTCCTGAGGTACTTTTTCTATCTTCCATACAGCCTGCCCAATCGCTGTCTGTGAATCCAACTAATTCAAATTCTGAAACTGAGTTGTACCATAAACCATAGTCTGCTGTTCCTGCAATATATCTCAACAACCTCTTTGCTGCTCCAAAATGATGCTTGGTCGGATTGTGCATGAACCTAGAAATTGCACTCACAACAAAACAAATATCTGGTCTTTTGTGAGTTAGATAGATAAGACCTCCAACTAAACTCCTGAATTTTGTTGCATCTGCACTCATTGTTCCATCGTCCATTTGCAGCTTCTCATTAACATTCATAGGAATTTCTACAGCATTGCAACCTGTCATGTCAAACCTTTTAAGCAAGTCACAAGCATACTTATGTTGAGACACAAAAATCCCATCTTACACTTGCTTAACCTCAAGACCAAGGAAAAAATACAACAACCCAAGATCTGTCATCTCAAACTTCTCCATCATACTAGCTTTGAACTTAGCAATAAGTGAAGCACTAGAACCCATGTAAATCATATCATCTACATATAAACACACAACAAGGATATCTCCTTCACCTTGCTTCTTTATGTAGAGAGTAGGCTCACTTTTGCTTCTTTCAAAGCCAGAATCTGCAAAGAAAGAATCAATCTTGTTGTACCAAGCTCTGGGAGCTTGTTTAAGCCCATAAAGAGCCTTATACAACCTGTAGACGAAACCCTCTTTGCCATAAACTACAAAACCTTCAGGCTGATCAACATAAACCTCTTCAAGTAGCTCACCATTCAAGAAAGCTGACTTAACATCAAACTGGTATATTGGCCAACACATATAAGCTCCTAAGGCAAGAAGAATTCTTACAGTGTCAA
This sequence comes from Lepidium sativum, assembly GCA_023374145.1. Lineage (NCBI taxonomy): Eukaryota > Viridiplantae > Streptophyta > Magnoliopsida > Brassicales > Brassicaceae > Lepidium > Lepidium sativum. The sequence continues at coordinate 38,135 of JAKUCM010002298.1, read as the reverse complement.
ATCTTGCTACCGGAGAGAAAGTATCTTCATAATCCACTCCATATTCTTGTGCATACCCCTTAACCACCAGCCTTGCCTTATACTTTTGAATGCTGCCATCTACATGATACTTAGTTTTAAACACCCACTTCACACCAATAGAATGTTTATCACTAGGAAGCTCAACCAGCTGCCATGTTTGATTCTTCTCTATAGAGGCGATCTCCTCTTCCATCGCTTTTCGCCATTCTTCATTCTTTTCTGCTTCATTAACTGTCACTGGATCAGCACTAAAAAATGCATGTTGTTCCTCATAAATTTCTCGCAGTGATCTGAATTTTTGAGGTGGACTTGTGCTTGAATTTCCTTCTCCATCACTTGCCCCATTAACTCTAGGTGAGCTAGGCGCTGGGCTTGCTTGTGTATTAGCTACAGAGTGTGCTGGATTTTGACTCTCTTCTTGTTCATCAATGTTGTCAATGGAAATTTCTACAAGCTCACCATTTCCACCTTCACGCCAAGTCCAAACCGCTTCCTCATCAAAGGTAACATTTCTGCTCTCAACAATCTTCCCACTCACATGATTGTACAATCTATAACCTTTAGATTGTGAACAATATCCAAGAAAAATGCATTTCTCAGATTTTTCATCAAGCTTCTTCCTGTTATGAACATCTATAAGAGAGTAGCAAACACTACCAATAACTCTTAAATGACTCACCCCAGGTTTCCTGCCACACCAAGCTTCATATGGTGTTTTGTTTAAGACTGCTCTTATAGGAGATATGTTCAACAAGTACACTGCTGTCCTCACACTTTCTGCCCAAAACTGATTATGTAGATTCTTCTGTTTTAACATGATTCTAGCCATCTCCACTACAGTTATGTTCTTCTTTTCCGCTACACCATTTTGCTCTGGTGTGTAAGCTATAGTAAGCTCATGGTGTATCCCTTCTTTCTCACAGAATTGATTGAACTCAGTAGATGTAAACTCTCCTCCTCTGTCAGTTCGTAACACCTTAACTTGCTGCTCACTTTGTTTCTCCACAAGAGCCTTGAACTTCTTGAACATCTCGAACGCTTCTCCTTTCGATTCAAGAAAATAAACCCAGCTCATCCTGCTGTAATCATCTGTCAGCATCAGAAAATACTTGCTGCCTCCAAGAGATGCGGTCTGCATCGAACCACATAAATCAGCATGAACAATCTCAAGACATTGAGTTGCTCTCCTTGCTTTTCCTACTGGAAACGACTTGCGAGTTTGTTTCCCATATATGCAGCCTTCACACAACTTAAGAGCATCAATCTTTGGTAAGCCAACGACCATATCCTTTTGATTGAGCACTCTTAACCCATTCTCATGTAGATGACCATACCGCAAATGCCACAACTTTGAAATATCAGAAACTTTAGCGACCAAAGCACTTGTTTCAACAGAAGACATTTTCAATGGAAATAGATTGTTTGATGCCTTCTTCACCTCTGCCAACATGAGACCAGATTTCTTATCCTTGATGATACATACACCCTCATAAAAAAAAAACAGAACAATTGTTCTCCACGATTTGACCAACACTCAGCAAATTATGTGCTAGATCGGGAATGTAATACACATTATAGATGAGTTTGAGATTACCATGACCATTATGGATAGCCACGACTCCTCTACCTTCAACTTGAACTTCTTTGTCATTTCCAAGTTTCACATTAAGCTTGTAGGACTCATCTAACTCTTTGAACAAAGATTTGGTTCCCGTCATGTGATTTGAACAACCACTATCCAAATACCACACAGATTTGGACGTTTCCTCACTTTTAAATGCCATAAAAAGTCGAGGCTGCTCATTTTCTTGCTCAACAAAGCTAGCATGCTTTTCTTCTTTCTGCCTTTTCCAACAATCGGCCTGCTTATGACCATACTTCCTGCAATAATGACATTGAATGTCACTTTTGTTGGTACCTCTTGAGTTATCATAATAACCTCTTCCTCTGCCTCTTCCATGGTCTCCACGACCTCCCGATCTGCCTCGTCCTCTACCTGCAGCTCCAGAATTGCTGCCATTCTTCTGACCAGAGTACTCTCCCTTCATTTGGAAAGCTTTTGCTTCACTTTTCTCAGTCTTATTACCAAGACGATCCTCATGACCAATCAACGAGATCATCATGGTGTCAAAGGTATATGTACTCATATCATTTGCCTCCATGATTGCAGGTACCACATATTCAAACTTTGGAGTTAAGCTCCTAAGAACTTTACTCACAACAATTTAATTTGACAAGAATTCACCATAAGACTTCATTTGGTTGACAACAGCGGAAACTCTCGCCAAATATTCTTGCATTGTCTCATTCTCCTTCATCAAAAGCGTTTCAAATTGATGACGAAGAGTCTGTAACTTGACAGCAACCGCCTTCTTATCTCCCATGTACTCATTCTTCAAAATTTCCCAGGCTTCGTGAGATGTATTCACCGCTGAGATCCGAGACAGGATATCATCCTCCAAAGCCGTCTGGATCCAAAACAGCGCCTTTGCATCCTTCTTGCATCTTCAAATCCATTCTCCACCAAATCCCAACTTTCTTGAGATCTGAACATCGTCTTCATCTTGAGACTCCAAAGGTGATATTTTTCACCTTTAAATATCGGAACCGTACCTTGCTGATTCGATCCATTGGCTGCCATAGCTCTGATACCACAATGTTGTTAAGAGACAAAACACTAGAAGAAACAAATTAAGAAAAGAACAAAGAACACAAAGAAAGTTTTGCTGAAAATCTTTTATTCTCTGATAATGGAAAAATGAAAGAGACAACATGAAATTATAAGAAACAAAAATGTAACAGCACCCACTACACCCATGAACTCATTATGTCTTATAATTAAAAGTAAAAACTGAAACCCCCAATTGATTAGAAATAAAAACTAGCAAAACGTAACTGAAATCATTGATTGTAATTTAAATCATTTTTCAACAAAACCAACCTGAAATATCTGAAGGCTGGTTTTTGTTTACATACAGAAATGTTTGTTCCTTTTTGGTGTGTTCTGGCTCTAAATATTTTGGTGCAGGCTGCAAGAATAGTGGCGAATTTGATTGTGATGGGGTCTGGAATCATAGTCAGGGCTTTTGGTCAGGCATATCGTCAAGCACTTACAATTATTTCTTTTAAACTCTGCTTTTCTTTAATCTTTTTTATCATTAGGGTGTAACAAAAATGTTGATAAACATTGTTTAAAATGGTCAAAAAGATGCGTCAAAATCTGGGGTTGCGCAAGAAGCAGTGCAGAATATGAAGAGAGGAAGCAGAGGGATGATAATAAGTGAACCAGAAGCTAGACAAATTCTTGGTGTAACCGAGAAATCGTCTTGGGACGAAGTTCTAAAGGTAATGAATTCTCTGATGTATTCTAAAGATAGACCCTTTTTTTTTTTTTTATGAATATTGTTATGTAATGTTTGCAGAAATACGACAATTTTTTCGAACGCAATGCACAAAAAGGAAGCTTTTATCTGCAATTAAAGGTTCGTAAAGCTAAGGAACGCTTAGAGATTGAATACAAGAAGAATACAACAAGTATTAAGCTGTAGGGGGAGAAGTTTGAAATTGAATGTATTTGACGGTGGTGAAATAAGCCACAAAAGTTGAAATGAGAGAAATAATTCGATTATGCCGGAGAGAGCACTGTCGCCGACTCACCGGCCGGTGTTAAAGTCTTTGACTTATTGACTTTTTTTAGTTATTAGGTATACTCGTTGACTTTGTGTACTATCTACTTCAATTATCTTATATTTCATAATTCATAGTCTGTCTTTTTACACCTAACCAATTGGTGTTAAGATATGTAAGTTTTGTAAGTCAACCCAAAAAAAGAGAAAAAAATTGAGAAATTAACATTTAACCAATTCACATGTCCCCAAACAGTGTTATTATCCAATCCCAGTTTTTATTTATTTTTTCTATTGAAATCAAAGATATATTCAAAGAGACGCATGATTTTTGTTTAGTGGACGACTTTAAAATGTAAATGGAAAGTCAACTGATAGAGTATCCACAAGGCTACTAAACCAAGTGGTCTACGACAAGACTTTGAACTACAAGTCAGATTATGAAAGCGTTTAACAATGTTGTGATTAAAGAAGGTTTAATATTAATTCAAGTTTCAAAATGTCTTTCAAGTGCACATGTCGGCTGCCGAATTTTTGTGATTTACGCACTAAACTAATTGCTAATTTTGAAAAGCTTTTATAGTCAACTCTTCGAGCTTTCAAATTTTATTAAAATTCTATGGTGATAACATTTATTAATTAAAGTTTATACATTTCAGATTGTGGTGTTACTCGTATCATAATTGACACTTATGTTTGCATTTGTATATCGAAGTAACTAAGATGGTACAAAATACTTATCAACTTAGCAACATATAGTTGTTGTCCAAGTAGGGTTGCAATGCCTCATTATCTTGCGTGAATGAGTTTGTGTTGTCATGACCAAAAATAGTTGCATCTTATAAACCAAAGCAGAAACAAACTTATACGTTGACCATGAAATCTTAAGTTGGACAAACCATTACACAACATTCAAGAAACATATCATCACCATTTTAAAAAAATAATAGAAACATATCATTACTTCAAAAATAGAAACATATAATCAAAATCTCTAGATATCGGAAAAACCCGAATGAGAGGAGGAAGAAGAATCCCCGAAACGCCAATATCTAGCATAATCTTGTTCCTCTTGTTGCCTAGAAGAGCCAACAGAAGAAGAAGTTGTTGTAGCAGCAGCAGTAAAACTTTGATTATAAGACATTGAATTAAAACTTAGCATATCACTATTACTTCCATCTTGATAGTATTGATTATAGTGTGGTACACTTTGCGGCTCCATTTGTGGAATTTGATTGGATGAGTAATAAGTTGAGTTACTTCCAAGCTGAACTCTCTCAGGAAAGTTGAGTTTGGCTTTGCTTCCTTTGAACTTAAGAGCTGCTTCATCATAAGCTAAGGCTGCAGATTCAGCCGTTTCAAATGTCCCGAGCCATACACGAGCTTGCTTTTGAGGATCTCGAATTTCGGCTGCCCATTTTCCCCATGGCCTTTGCCTTACCCCTCTATAGTGCCTCTTCCTCAAGTTTCCTATAAAGTTGACATCAATACATCTTTACTCATATATACATGTATAAGTACATGTAAACATATCTTATATATATGCTAAGTGTATGTAAAAATATCTTATATATTATGCTAAGTGTGAATGCAGTTTAATTCTATATATATCATCACATATTGGTTTGGACTAACTAAAACATATACAACCATCATAGTCTTCATGCTAAAAATCACACATTTTGGTATATTATAACCGGTTCTTTGGTAATTGAGTATTGGAAAAAACATAATACAAGTTACAAACATCTATTTTAGGTTTTGAGATTTACTTCTGATATGATTTAACATATATACACATGTAATAAATATCCATGTTAAATAGACCAAGTAGATATAATGTAAAGAAGAGATATATGCGTATATATATACCTTGGTCTTGATGAGTAGGAGTAACTTGTTGATTAGAGTCTTCTGGATTATAGACACAAGGATGATTATCATGAGAGTTGCTTTGTTGGTTTCCGATGACTTGAGTCAAGGCAGAGACCATAACACTCGTGTCGTGTTGAGATCGAGCCGAGAAGACCGGAAATAAATTCTCATCTTCCTCGGTTTCTTCTTGGATCTCAGATTCATCGCCTCCATAAGAACTCTTCCCATACATTCGAGGGTCCACTTTGGCTAGATTTTCTTTTGAAATAACTTTGTTTCCCTCGCCCTAAGATCAAATTTGATATTAGGGTTGTTTAGTTTTTCTCTATGGGATCTTTGGGCATGAAGAAGAAGAAGACGATAAGGAGAACAAATTGTATTGAAGAAAGAGAGTAAAGTTTTTTTTATGGGTTTTGCAGTTTTGTGAGGCGTTTATAGAGGAAGGTCATCTACGTGTGAACATATGACCTCAACAAAATAATTTTCTTTTCTTTTTTCTTTGTATATTATTTGTCTTTTTTCCATGTTTATTATCATATAAAAGTAATAGAAATTATGGGTGTACGAGCAGTACGGATTGATACTTAAAATGAAGACAAATATAACACGATTGAGAATCTTTGTTAATCTTTTGTTGATGAGGAAAGTGCAAATGTATTTAAATATAAGACGAAGATGGTATTAAAGATTAACTTGTACTATAAAAGATACTTCACGATCGAGAAAAGGAAAAACAAAGCATGCAAAATTAAAAGAAAAGAAGTTGGAGGACCAACGGAGAAGTCTTATTTTTAATTAATAAATGGTTGGAAAAGAAAAAGGATGATAAAAGACGAGAGGAAAATGCATGCATGTTCATTTTTTAATTATTTACTTTTTGTAAGAAAGAGTTTACGTTCATGTTTATATGATTTTATTGTTTGTAAAAGGGTTAACATTTAAACACAATCATGAAAAATCGAGGGAAGAATAGTATTATGGTTGAATAATAAGTTAAAATAGAGAACTTTCTCGTGTTCTTTGGAAAAACTTTGTTAACCGACAACATGTTTCATCGTGAAAACTCGACATTCTTTAACAAAGATGAAGACAATACTAAAATATATGATTATAAAAAGGTTTGGACGTAGATTTTAAAAAGGCACTTTATGAGTTTGCGTATTAGAGAAGTGAAACGATTTTTTAGTGACGTTTTTTGACCAAAAATGATAACATAAAATTATGAAATAAAATGATTTACAAATGACCATAAAATAAGTGAATAATTTGGTATCTTAAATTCGATATCTTTTTATTATATATAATAGATAATGACCAAATACTTGTATATTGTCTAATTTCTTTTAATATTTTTAATGTGTGATATTTGGCACTTTAATAAATATAAATTATATATATATATATATATTTTTGACAACGACAAGATAAAGAACCATAGACAATGAGAAATAAAGCGCCTGTCAAAAACTATAAAGCCGACCCACAAATCGTTTTGGCGAGAGCGTCTGCTTTATAATTTAGGACTCTCGGGATAGTAGATATACCACAGGAAGAGAACATCACCGATAGCCTCCGAAATTCTGTCTGATACGATAGAAAAGCTGGCCACTCTTCCGGGGATTGTAGAATGTGGTACACTGTCTCACAATCCGTAGATATCTCCACCTCCTGTATTTGAAGCTCCAGTAGCGCCTCCATTGCCCCAATCACCGCCTCCAACTCCGCATGAAGAGATGATAAGCACTGATGAATCCTTCTCGATCCCGAATAAAATCCGTCCACTGAATCTGGAAAGCAGACCCAGCCGACCCCTGTAAAGAGCCGGGCGTCTTTCCAGGACGCGTCCACATAGCATTTATAGCCAGTGAACCTGTGATTAGCTGTGGTAGGGAATATACTCAAAGATTTATACGATTCACGCCAAAGATTTATCCGATGTTCGCGCCCCAGTCCACTCCAGAGTGTCATACTGGGCCCGTCCTAAAACCACTTGTGGATCAAGGTCCACTTGTGTGAAGCAAAAACCATTCCTGGCTTTCCAAATATGCCAGATAATCCAAGGAAAGATGCCGGAGTCTACCTGACTTGGGAGGCGATGAAGCAAAAAATATAAATTGTACCAGATTGACTGGCCCGGGAACATCCCCTGTCTGGATGGTATGTCCGATAAAGCCCAAACCTGTAGGGCCGGCGGACATTCGAATAAAACATGATTGATTGTCTCACTCTCCGTCCCACAATGCTGACACTGGGCATCCCTCCCTAACCCTCGTTGGACCAGGTTTTGAGAGACAGCCGTACAGCCGAAGAGAACTTGCCAGATAAAATGTCGTATCTTCGGCGGACAATCTAGTTGCCAACATCTCGTGTATAAAATGTTAAGTGACGGTCCAGGGAAAACTATATCCCCCGTACTGTCCCTGTTAGCCAACAGGTAGCCAGATTTAACCGTGTACCGTCCTGACACCGTACCTTGCCAGCTCCAGAAATCCTCCCGATTAATCCTCGGTATTCGGATCGCTAGAATCAAATCTACATCCCGCGGGTCAAAATATTGACGAACGAGAATTTCCTTCCATTTACCAGTACTCCTATCAATGAATTGATCCACCGTCATGTCCGGAAATAAATACAAATCTGACCAAGAAGCTGGTCGCGCTTTGATATCCGGGATCCAGGCATCTTTCCAGACCTTAATTTGCTTACCATTCCCTACTTTCCTAATTAGACCTTGTATTATCAGCGAACGGCTAGACATAATACTACGCCAACCATACGATGCCGCCGGTCTAACTGCAACCTCCAAGAGACTTGTATCATTGTAATACTTTCCTTTTAAGACCCTTGCCAATAAGGAATCAGGGTATACCAAAAGCCGCTAGATCTGTTTTGCCAGAAGAGCAGTATTAAAATCTTCTAGTATCCTAAAACCCGACCCCCCTTCTGTCTTAGGTTTACACATCACATCCCATTTCTTCCAATGTATACCACCATTCTTACCCGAATTTACCCACCAAAAATGCGCTATTGCAGACTGTAACATAGAAACCACAGATTTCGGAAGTCTATAACAACTCATAATGTATGTTGGTAAAGCCGTGAGCACCGATTTTATTAAGATTTCTTTCCCCGCTTTAGATAACAATTTACTAGACCATGTAGCGACCCGATCCTTCAACTTGTCCGCTACAAATGCAAAAATCTTTGTCTTAGGACCACTTATATTTTCCGGCAGCCTTAGATACATCCCCATACCTCCTAGTTTTGGAATCTCCAGAATTTGTTGGATTTGATTTCTGGTTCCCACCGCAACGTTCTTTCCAAATTGGATTGAAGATTTGCTGAAGTTTATTTTCTGCCCCGATACTAATTCATATTCTTCCAGGATCGAACGAATATATCGAGCTTCCCCTAATGTGGCCCGACAAAAAAATAGAGAATCATCCGCAAAGAGCAGGTGTGATATCGCCGGACAATTTCGTCCAATTCTAATTCCTGTAATACAATGGTTGAATTCAGCCTTCCTCATTTTGGCTATAAGGACTTCTGTACACATAATAAACAGATATGGAGACAATGGATCCCCTGTCTTAGTCCTCTATGAGGAACCACATGTCCACCAGGGGATCCATTAAGCAAAACCGCATACTCAACTGTGATAATACACCACATTACACATCTAATCCACTGAGGACAAAACCCTAATTTCAGCATTAGGGCCTCTAAAAATCCCCATTCCACTCTATCATAAGCCTTGCTCATATCAGTCTTAATGGCCATAAAGTTCTCACTAACCGATTTATTTGTCCTTAAGGCATGTACCATCTCCTGGGCCAACAAAATATTATCGGAAATCAATCGTGTATGCAAATGTAATATCAAGTAGGGTTTTTGGATAGCGGTCCTAAATAGTAGATAACTTGTTGGTTTCTTAACATTTGTATAGGACGTAATTAATATAAAACGCACGTTGTATAAGAATAATGAGCAACCAAAGTCGTTTGACGGTGGTCTATTAATGCCCCTAATACTATTTAATAAATTCAACTCTATGCTTTTTTATTTACTAAATTGTCTTTTACTTAGCAAAATACACCTTAAAATCAAAATTTAATCAGGGTTCGAGGTGCTAAAATTTAAGTGTATGATTTTTTTTCACTACAAAAAATTCGAATCGATGAATGCTTTTATTAATATATTAAATTTCGAAGATTTCATTGTTGTATAATTGTTATTAGATTATAGGATTCCAAATTAAAATTAATTGGTAATGGATTCTAGACCATTTATCTAAATATATTTGGAGATAGAATCGACGACTAATTTTGAATCTTTATTATTAATAACTAGATTAATTATAAGTCAGATTGGATTAAATAATATAAATTATGGAATTCCAATTTAAAATTAATTAACAATAAATAAAAAATACTTATATTTTGTATATATTAAAAAGAATTCGATATAGAATAATATTCTCAAATAACCGTCTACAACAATGTTTTACGAATGATTACTTTAAATGGAAAAGAAAACTAAGTAGAAAGTTGTGGAAACTCAACGTAAATTATTAATAATTTTTGGTATCATTCAAGGCAAAACTATATAGCATTCACAAAGTAGAATTCGCGTAGTAAGATGAAATTGATAAAATGGATAATGTAAACTATTATATAATTGGAGGTGAAGAGTAGTGTACACGTTTCTACTTTTGAAACATTTTTCTTCTTTTTTATATGAGTTAATTACTGGTGTGTATAATAATAATATGGTGTGTATTATCTTTGATAAAAATGAAAAAGACAGAAAAGTCTTAGTCGTTGCGTTTTATTACCAAAATATTATTTAAAAAAAAGAAAAATCTAACTATATCACAAAGAAAAAACAAACTCTTTGTCTTCTCTCCTCTTCCTTTCTTCTTTCCTCCTCCATCGGTCTCTCTTATCTTCGCCTCACCTTTTTCCATCTTCTTTGCCTTACGCCTCACCTTCTCCTATCACCGTCGTCTATCTCCACATCATCTCTACAAGTTATTCGTTTCTCCATTTTCTTCGCCTTACCTTCTCCACTCGGACCCATCTCTTCGTATTGCAGGTAAGAAAACCTTTGCTTTTTCGTTTTTTCTTCTCCGACCATGTCTTATTTCTTCTATGAGTCGGCTTTTCTTGTGTTTGTCGGATTTGGATCTCAGTTTTTTGAATCTAGGTTTTGAAATCTTATATGATTTGTTCAAAAATTTGTTGTACTCTTAGAATGTCGGTTTATTAGTAAGTGATAGAAGTTGTAAGAAGCAGTAGAGATTGCAACATAGTGTGTATATGTGTTCATGATTTGGAATTTGTAATTGAAGGTGTAGTAGACTTTGCAAGTTTTGTGGTAGACGCTTATACTTGTTAATGAATTGGACTGCGTTAGTTAAGGTTTAGTAGACTTTACAAATAGTGTGGTAGAGTAAAGTTATTGATTGATAAACTTTATATTTAGTACAATATGTTGGTAGACTTGATTTTCCAGTCTGGTAGGGTCTGATATGAATCAATGACAGAGTAGTAGACTTTGTCTTAGCCGTTTGTAGAGTTTAGTAGATTTTATGTGATGTGTTGTAAACCTTATGCTTGATTGATCGTATAGTATGTTGGTAGATTTGTCTAGTTGATTGGTATAATATGTGGTGGACTTAGCAGAGGGTTTGACCTTATGATTGATAAACTAAATTTGTTTTGTTTCCGTCTCCTTTTCTGTTTGAAGGTGTAGTAGACTTTGCAAGTTTTGTGGTAGACGCTTATACTTGTTAATGATTTCAACTGAGTTACTTAAGGTTTAGTAGACATTGCAAATAGTGTGGTAGAGTATGTAGGTAGACTTGATTATCTGTGTGGTAGGCTCTGCTATGAATCAATGACAGAGTAGTAGACTTTGTCTTAACCGTTTGTAGAGTTTAGTAGACTTTATGTGATGTGTGGTAAACCTTATGCTTGATTGATAGACTTGTCTAGTTGATTGGTAGAATATGTGGTGGACTTAGCAGAGGGTTTGACCTTATGATTGACATGACTAAATTTGATTTGCTTCTGTCTCCTTTTCTATTTGAAGGTGTAGTAGACTTTGCAAGTTTTGTGGTAGACGCTTAAACTTGTTAATGATTCCAACTGCGTTAGTTAAGGTTTAGTGGACTTTGAAAATAGTGTGGTAGAGTATGTTGGTAGACTTGATTTTATGTGTGTTAGGCTCTGCTATGAATCAATGACATAGTAGTAGACTTTGTCTTAGCCGTTTGTAGAGTTTAGTAGATTTTATGTGATGTGTGGTAAACCTTATGCTTGATTGATAAACTTCTTTGGTCGATTGGTAGAATATGTGGTGGACTTAGTAGAGGGTTTGACCTTATGATTGATAAACTAAATTTGATTTGTTTATGTCTCTTTTTTTTGTCTGTACTGAACAGCTATGGCAGCGGGCAAAAAATACCCTTTGAGGTTTTATCGAGACGATGTTGCAGGAGTGATAAAGAAGAGCATTAACCATCACAGTCGTCTTAGTGAGCTTGTGCATATGATGAGGGGTATTGAGGAAGATGCTTTCACTGACATCAAGCAAAATTCTTCTGTAGGAGTGTTGCTTAAGCTTGTAACTGCGGATTACAAATGGAATGGAAGGCATTTGCAGCAACTTTTGACAAATAAACTTAAAACGAAAAAGGGAGTATGAGATGTGGTGCCTGGTAGGTAATCGACCTATTTGGTTTCCTTGAATGAGATCGAGGAAATTACAACTCTTAATTGTCAACTGTCGGATGAAGAAGATACAAGTCTTGCTAGTACGGATTTGTGGACCGAGATGGGCTTAATACATGGTGATGGTCCTACTTTTGTTGATCTGAAAAAGGTGTTGAAAGGTTGCAGGCAATGGAGTTTTGAGAAGAGAAAGATGGTTGGGTTGCTCATGATCTTGTATGTGGGTATCTATGGTATGCACCGTAACAGTAGGCTCCTGTTTTTGCTGGAAAACTGGTCATGGATCCTGTTAGGTTTGAGAGATATCCATGGTGTAGAGTTGCGTTTGAGCAACTAATTACTAGCCTCAGAGCTGCATAATTAACAAACGCTTAATACACTATACATGGTCTTGTGCATGATGCTCTAATATGGGCATACGAGTCCATTCCAGATCTAGGTGAACTACGTGGTGAAAGAAAAGAAGGTGATATTCCACTTTTACGATGGTCATCATCGAGTAAGCGTGTATTAGGTATTGAAGACATCATTGATTTTGATATGGACAACACAAATGATCAAAAGGTAATGTCTTACCAAGTAGACTCTGATGTTAGGATTTATAACTATGTGGTAGACTTTATTTGCGTATAATAGAGTTAGTTGGTAGACTTCAAGTCAGTGAAGTAGAATTTATCAGAATATTGATGGAATATTAAGTGGACTTCGAATATGTGTAGTAGACTTTTTTTGGTGGACTATGTAGGTGGGGTTTTGAATTTTTTAGCAGACTTTGGCTATGTGTAGTAGACGTTTGTTTGATAGACTATGTAGGTTGCCTTCTGATCTGATTAGTAGACTTTGGGTATGTGTACTAGAATGATAGACTTTTAATAACAATGTATTCTTAATGTAGGTTCGCGTGAAGCACCTAGTCTTTAAGCCTGCTGAGCAGATGAACCCCATTTGGGCCGACGATGTTGCTGATCCACATGTGGATAATATGATCCAAGACATATTGGAAGGCACTATAAATGAGTCATTTTGGAATAGAATTCCACCACAAGCTGCTGTGACGACAAGCAGCATGAAGAGGAAGGCTTAGGTCCATAGTAAGCGAAGGAAATCAAAGCTACCAAGTCCAAGAGTCCAAGTGAAGGAAGGTGAGAAGAAGACGACAATTGAGAGGACAAAGGATAAGGGAAAACTTCAAGAGCGTAAGGTAATAAATTTTCTTACACCCTTGGTTTTGAACTATGCAGTAGACTTTAGTTGTGTATGGTAGATTCTGCCGGTACTTAAAGTCTGTTTAGTAGACTTTAAAACTTATAGTTAGGGCTCTAATATGTTTAGTAGAATTTGGATATGTGTAGTTGAGTTTAGGTTGGTAGACTATGTCGTTAGGGTTCTGATATGTTTAGTGGACTTTGGATATGTGTAGTTGATTTTAGGTTGGTAGACTATGTCGTTAGGGTTCTGATCTGTTTAGTAGACTTTGGATATGTGTAGTGGACTTTAGGTTGGTAGAATATGTAGGTAGCCTTCTGGTAGACTTATACTATTAGTTAGATTTGAATAACTGTTTTGATGTGGTTTTTAGGACGATGAGGGTGACGTCGATATGAGTATTAGTGTGAAAGAATTTAAGAAGGCGAAAGAGAAAGAGAAAGAAAGGTTGTTGGAGCAGAAGTTGATCAAGAAATATGGAGCCAAGAACCAAGAGGAGGATAAGGGCACCATCATGACGATGCTTCAGACATTGACCTCAACATTTGAGGTAATGAAGGTTGAGAAAACTACGATGTCTAAGCGGCTACTTACGATAGAAAAATGTATATCTGAGCAGTCACGGATCAATGAACGTCTTCCTATGGTAGTTGAAAACAAAGTAGAGGCACCAAAGAGTTTTGAGATCGTGTCCTTGGAGTCACCCAAACAGAAGAATCACGTTGATAGTGGCAGTGAGACTCATCTTGGTGGTGACTCAGCTGCGGTACATGGTTGTCGTTCACATGGAGTGGGTAAGACGGATCGCGTGGATGATGCAGTGGATGATGATGTGGATGTTATTGGTGAGACGGATCGCATGGCTACCCATGCAGAGGAGACGGTACGTAAGCAACTTTTTCCATAAAACGTATCGATGAACATTTGGTACATGTGTTTACAACGATTGAAGTGTGGTAGACATCATGATCGAGTGTGGTGCACTTAACTGAATTATAGTAGACTTTATTAGTAGACTTGCACAAAAATATTGGTAGACTCTGAAACTATTTTTAATAGACTTCCAATAATGGTTTGGTAGATTTTATTCCTTATAATTGACTCATGGTAAACGTTCATGTACTATATGGTAGACTTACTGACTCAATTGTTTTCCTGAAGTGGATTGTCAAGACACAAGAAACGTTACACCCTACCTGCCCATTATCCATAGTTGTCAAAAACCCGTTGTATACCAAAAACAACAGAAAGATATCCCTTGAGAACACACACGATGAAGGTGGAGTGGTTAACCTAACCCTTTCGAAGTACAATGAAATGAACTTCTTGAATCTAACGGATGAAATGAAGTCATGGCTTTTGGATAGCAGCCGCAATATTAAGAGCTTCGATATTCCGAGCCTAGAAGACTACATCTACATGGAAGACGTCCTACCTAAACACGCGCGTCAACGGACCCTTGCTGCTAACCAGGTAGACTTTGTATATTTCTCTGACTAATGTATGTTACAATATATTTTAGTATTTACTTCAATTAGTAGTAGACTGTAGCAAGCGTGTGATAGACAAAGTTTGGTAGACTTTAGAAAGAGTGTGGTAGATGATCAACATTAGGAAGAATTAGGTAGGCACAATATGGTAGACTTTTCTCACAGTATGGTAGACGTTGACCTTAGTATGGTAGACTTTGCCGACAGTATGGTAGACATTGTCCACAATATGGTATACAGAGTTTGGTAGACTTTACCGACAATATAGTAGACGTTGTCCAAAATATGGTAGACATAGAATGGTACACTTTGTCAATCAAGTATATTATGTCAACAATGCAGTAGACTTTGTCAATAGTTTGATAGCCATTCTTGCTTGTAACAGCTATCTCCTTTCGAAGAAAGTTCGGTTGTTAGGTGTATTATGAAAGATACGATTGCTTCTATAGCTATCTATGATCCCTTTGGCCCAATAAAGAGGATGGACGTTTTAAAGTTGCATGACATTATCCAGCGAGAACTGTAAGTGCAATATAGTGCTTTGAAAACATAATTTTTACTTACCATTCATCTCATTAGTTTTATGTGGTTAGGCACATATGTAGTAAGTACATGATTGATAAAATTAGCCCTGTCGCGGATTACTATATTCGATTGGTGATGCCTAGAGCAAAATGGTCTGAGAGTCAATATGGATGGCTCAATTATTTGGTAAATTCTAATTTACATTACTTTGGTAAACTTATGATCGTTTGGTAGACCTTTGATTGTTTATTTGATTTTTTCCACTGTTTTCCTGCAACATATGTCGACCGGTATGCATCTACTGCAACAAAGAGCATTGCAAAAGCCATGTCCTTTCAGGACATAAATGATTGCTTTCCTCGATCCACTATTTTGTGCTTTGTGGTGTGTCCACTACAAAAGGGATTTTAAGGGAAAGGAGAAGACATATAGGTTCCCTAGAGGGTTTGAAGATATGTTTAATGGGAAATCACCAGCATATTGTCTCCCAAATAAGCGATGGGTCAGATACGTTGACTACCTCTACATTCCACACAATTTAGATAATCAACATTGGGTTGCCGTGGAGGTTGATTTCATCAAGGAGCGGATTAAAGTATTTGATCCGCTGAATACATATTATTCATATGATTCCGTGATCAGCAGTTGCAGGTAATTGTGTTATAGTTTTGGATATAGTGGTAGACTTTACATATATATGGTAGACTTTAACTAAGCGTAGTAGCCATTACATGTACATAGTAGACTTTACATATACATGGTAGACTTTAACTAAGCGTAGTAGACTTTACATATACATGGTAGACTTTACCTAATCTTAGTAGACTTTACATATACATGGTAGAATTTACCTATACATGGTAGACTTTAACTAAGCATAGTAGACTTCAACTAAGCGTAGTAGACTTTTAATAAGTGTAGTAGACTATAATTACGTTAAGAAGACGTTACAAATAAGTTGGTAGACTTTATATAGGTGTAGTAGAATTTATTGTGGTTTAACTGTTGGTGCCTTGCAGGGCGTACTCGAGGATGATTCCACGGATGATCCGGGATTTCGCACCACCAGATATCATGAAGAGTATCAGAACAAAGCAGTACCTAGTGTATAGGGTCAAGACATTACCGCAGAACACACATGGTGGTGATTGTGGAGTTTATACACTCAAATTTTTTGAGTGTCTAGCCTTGGGCTGCAATTTCGACGGGCTGGATGATAATTATTCGTAGTTCATCCGCATGAATTACACTATTGAGATGATGAGTGAGATCCCCACAGCAGACTAAATATTATACACTGATCCAGGGCCTCGCAGTGGAATCTGTGACAAAGCAATTTCGATCACAACAACGCAAGACCTTATGCTTGATTGGTAGATTGTCGTACAATTAGCTAATTGACTATGATTCTAGGTCATTTTTTTGGCAACTCATTTTTTGTGCTCCCATACATATCTGTGGGTTAGGTATACTTACAAAGTACCAATATTTGTTGTACGGTTATGGTCTTTTGTAAGTATATTAGGGTGGTGTACAACTTTATTTAGAACATATACGACCACCTTCTTTTTCAATCAAACTACATGACCAATTTAGCCAGCGTCTACTACATTTTGACTGAAGTCTGCAAAAGCGAAACTGAAGTCTACCATGAAAGAATAAAGTTGACTACATTAAAGTCTATTGCATCATCATTGACTGATGTCTACCATCAAATTCTATTAAAAGTTAAGTCTACCAACAAAGCACGAAGTCTACGACATTGCGAATGATGTCTACCATGGGATAAAAAACCTCATTTCTAGCATTACACATACTTACGCGTGTAGGTCTGATCGACATGATCGAGCATTATAACCGACACTTTTACATATAGTACAAGTGGTCAGCTTCCTGGGCCGTTTTGGCTCCATCGAGCTTTCAAACCAACTTTTGTACCTAGAGTTCTTAGACCTTCATAGTTGTTGGCGCACAAACGGCAGGTGACATACTTTAGTAGCTACATTGACGGGTACATGAAGTGCTTTATCTCTTGGCATAATACATTTGGAGTAGGCATTACACAAGTAACTTGTGTGGTAGTACTGATGTGTAAGGTCGATGATGGAACGATGGGACGCTTGTGCTGTGACTAAGGCATGAACGCAAGGATTTTTTTTCATGTCAAACCTTTTGGATGAACACGTTCTCTCCATCAAGTTGACCAAATGTGAAGAGGCAGAGCTTGAAACAAGTGCTTGATGCTCGTTACTGTCTTCCACATTGTACTGTGTAGCTTCCAATAGTCTACTCTGAGGAAACATAACAAAGGAAGCACAAAGTTTCAAATCAACTAACGATGAATTCGTTCGCCCACCAAACTAAACTGATAGTCTACTAAACTATATACTACGTCTACTAAATGTTCATGCAAAGTCTACTATATGTAAAACGAATTCTGTTAACCCATTCGTGGAAAGTCTACTAACATTTAAACAAAGTCTACTAAACTATATATGAAGTCCACTAATTGTTTATGCGAAGTTTACTATTTGTAAAGCGAAGTCCACTAAATACCTTTAAGATTTTCTCAATGGCTAAAGTTAGACTAATTGTTGTTGAACAAGCATTTGCCCTCCTTTTCGCAAACAACCTTGTTAACATCGCTCTAATGGCATCTATAAGCTGCACTCTTGGGAAAGTTCTTGCTTCGGATAAGGCATGATTGATTGACTCTACTATGTTTGACATCATGAAGTTGTATCTATCACCTGGAAAATGTACTCGGCTCCACACCCTGACTTCTGCTTTCTGCAGATACGCATGAAGCTTAGGATTTAATCTCTCAATCTCGACAAATATGAGATTGAACTCCTCATGTATGTACGCGGTGGCAGCCTTTTTCAATAACTTAAAGGACTCCCCCCCCCTCTAAACTTAGTAAGAATGTTGTTACGCAAGTGATAAGTGCAAATTCCTCGAGCAGCAAGTGGATACACTTTTGCAATTGCTTTGCCTATTGATCTATGCCTATCTGAAATGATGGTTGAGTTGTCTGAAAAACCATTCCCACGACTCATCATTCTCTGTATCAACCACACTGAAAGTCATTGGAAATATGTTGAAATTTTCATCATGCATGGTCGAAGTAAGCATAGTACCTTTATATTTTCCTTGCAGAAACGTCCCATCCACAATAACAACCTTTCGCATGTAGGAAAAGCCTCTAATATTTGCATCAAATGCAATGAATAGGAAGTTAAACTTATCATCTTGTTCTACTTCAAGCTTGATTAGTGTTCCTGGATTTGCACGTTTAATCATATACAAGTATGAAGGTAATTCTTCAAAACTACTCTCTGAACTTCCAATAGACAGAGCTCGTTCATGCTTTAAGGTACGATGCGTCTTCCAATATTTCATCTGCTTGCAAAGAGCAGTGAACGTTATCAATAGTTTACCATGAATAACGAACGTCTACCAAACTATTGGTAACATCCACCAAATTAACGATAGATTACGTAAAGTTTATCTTTTGGTAGACTATTATGTAAACTCTACTAAAATATTTCATCACTATTAAACGAGTATTATTCGTTGACAAATTCTACTACACTACAAAACAATTCACTACTTCGAAAAGCCTACCTTTTGGTAGACGTTATGTAAACGCTACTAAACTTAAAGTAATTTCTATTAAAGAGGATTAATGTAGTACCTTTATGCCAAAAAGTTTGTTCAATGCTTTGGCAACATGACATGGAAGAACATAATGCTCAACACCACCCACGAAATCCAAATATAAATGTCCTAACACATCTGGAGTTGCTTGGCAAGCACGGCCAGATCGCTCGGTGATAGAGCACGTGTGTACCTCACACTTCAAGAAAACAAGGCTTTAGAGACTACAGAATCAGTCCCAAATCAGTTTCAACTGCGGAAAGTTAGACTGAATTGGGATTGATGAACACAGTCGCGAAAGTGGAGTCGCTCTTTTAATCAGTTGCACTTGAGTCACATATTTGGGACTGATTAAAGACTACATATATCAGTCTCAAAGTGCGACTGAATTTGCAACCGTTAATTTAGTCTCAATGTGCAACTAATCTGAGACTGCATGGTAAGTGACAAAGCTTAGTCACAGTTCAGTCTCAAATGAAATCACAAGTCAGGCCCAAATCAGTCTCAGAATCCCAGTCACATATTAGTCTCTAAAATCAGTCACATATCAGTCTCAAGGCTCAGTCGCAGATCAGTCTCGGTTTTCAGCCATGGATGCAAATCAGTCTCAGATTTTAGTCACAGATCAGTCTCAAACATCAGTCCCATACCAGTCTCAGTTTTCAGTCGCAGATCAGTCTCAAACATCAGTTGCAAATCAGTCCCAAATGGAAGTCGCAAATCAGTCTCAGATTTTTAGTCACAAAACAGCCTCAACTATTTAGTCACAGTTCGGTGGCAAAAGTTTATTATTATTTTTTATATATAAAAAGCATATAAATTTAAATAAAAATTTACAAAAAAGAAAATAATTAGATTTAATATATGAAATCGAAATTGAACTGATATTAAATAAAAAGATGCGAGAACAAAAAATGTTCAAATAAACGAAAATGCGGAAAAAATTAAAATAGATGATAAATCGGTCAGAATGTCTCATTGATGAAGAAGCATCTGAACCGTCATTTCGCGGAGGAGGAGTAGGAAGAGACATAGAAGTCAAGTGAGATGGAAAGGATGGAAGTGTCGCTTGAAGGCACTGTAAGAGCTCCTGATTATGCTGGGTCAGATAGGCGATGTTATCCTTGTAACTCGCCATCTCTTCTTGCGCGACTTGCTTGTAAGACGCCATCTCCTCCTGCAAGTTTGAAATTGTGTCTGTGACAGTAAACTCGGCGATCCCTTTGTTCTTGCCGGGACGATACCTCTTGCCGAGATTCCCGAGTCCATAAACGTTTCCTCGGTAGTCTCGCATTGTGTAGCCTATTTTAGACCAAAATAATGTTAAAAATTAGGAAAAAATATAAGAATAGATATTATAATTAAATTTTTAACGAGTACTTGTAGGAAAAGCTCGTTATCTTGATCAGGAGTAAGTTGGACCGTCTGAGAAGCACCATCAGATATATTAGTGTTACTGTCCATCTGAGATTGCATGAACTCGGTCTTGATCTGCTCGTAAGAGTCTGCAATTCTCTTCGCCTTTAGGTCTACGAAGCTCCCATCAGCTGATTTAGTATGTGTCTTCTTGAATATCTCACTAATCGTAGCAGGCCGATTCAATTCTTCCTCCTGGAAAAAAATTATTTAAAATAAAATAATTATAATGTAAGAGCTATAAATACTTATATGTTCACATTGAACACGGTAAAAACTCTTTTGTCCCGAGACATGCTTATGCGGGCCACAACCATCACGATCAGAGTAACAAGCAGTCCGAGTTTTTTAGCTCTTCGACTGCGCTTGCTCTGTAGCTCAGTGCTCACAAAGCCTCTCGTTAACTGATGCATGCATCCAACTAGGAAATTTTCCCTCATTTTTGACTTGCGTGGTGATTCCCTTCATACGGTTAATGCCGACTTTATCAAACTCTTCTCGCACAGTGTGAGTAATAGCCGGATTCCAGTATTAAATTTGCTACAATAATTTTGAAACAAACATTAAGTGTTAAAGTATATAAACATTTAATAAATAAGAGTAAGATTAAAAACAAAACTTAAATGTTACCGCAAATTTTACAAAAAAACAGGTCTCGCACGTTTGGAGGAGTATTAGTCCAACTAAGATAAACGTCATCATAACCGCCCCTGATGATCTTTGAGATATGCCGAGAAATTTAACTTTTGCGGTCTCAATCAAACCTATTAAACACATAAAAACAGTCATAGTGAATACAATTACAACAAATATCTTATAAATTTCACGGTAAATTATTAAAATTCATGGTAAATTATTAAAATTCATAAGTATTAAATATAATTTATTAAAATTCATTTTAATACATTATAAATCAATATAAGTTATAAAAAATTATAAAAATCGATTAAAAAGTATATAAATTAGGGAAAAAATTCATAAAATGTTTATAAATGTTTTAAAATATATAGTAAAAAGCTTATAAACATTTGGAAATTTTATAAATTTAATATAAAATTCATAGAAAAAATTCTTTAAAATTTACTAAAAAAATATAAAATTCAAATTTGGTTTTAGAAAATATTAAAAACTTGTAATTTTTTTGTTAAACCTATAGGAATTCATAAAATAGTTCCAAAAATTCCACAAAATAAATATAATGACCAAAAATTCAAAACAAAATCATGATATATATATAATGAATTCATATAAATTCAAAAAAATTCTCTAAAATGTTAAAAATTTTTAAAAAAATTCATAAACAACCACAAAAATTCCAAATCAACCAATCTAAAATCCATCAACCTAATTTACCACCTAATTTAACTTAATCTATACTAACTACACCTAAAAAAATGAAATCAGACAACAAAAAATATTACCAAATTGTGCCGCGTTGGGGAAACGGATCCAACTTAGGAAGATCTCTACCCCGTTCTTCGTTATTAAGAAGATCTTCTAGAGTGAATTGATGTGGATGATGGTCTTGTTGGGAAGAAAATCCTTCATTCATCGGTGGAGGGTTTGGATTTTCGGAATTCTGAGATATAGTGAAATTGGGCGGGGCAAACTCACCGGCGTGAGCTCTAACCACCGGTAGCCTCGCAGCCGAGCTCCCCGGAGTCACCGGAGAAGAGGATTGGTCTCCACTTGTTTGGAAATTTCTCCCCGATCTCCCTCCTCCTCTTCCTAATCTAGAGCGGGCCGATTGGGAAGAAATGTCGTCTGTCTCAAATTAAAAAAAATATTTTCGCCTGCGACTGAACTGGGACTCATTCTTATATCAGTCCCACTTCAGTCGCAGATTGCTTTCTGGAAAAATGCTTTTTAAAAAAAAAACGGTCCAAGCTGGGATTCGAACATGTGACCTTAGACAATTTAAGTTTTTGTGGTAGTCCAGTAACCACTGGGCTACTGGACTCTTTCGATAATTGATTACGGCCTTTAATATATATTAACGGCCGTAAACAATTATCGAAAGAGTCCACTGGCCCGATGGTTACTGGATTACTACAAAAACTATAACGGTCCGAGGTCTCGCGTTCGAGCCCCGACTTGGATAATTTTATTTAACTTATTTAATCAACTGCGACTGAACTAGGACTGCAAGATCTGAGACTGATCAGGGACTGCATTTAGCATCAGTCCCTCTTCAATAGCAGATGAATAAATAATATGCGTTATTACTGGACTAATTAATCAGTCCCTATGATTGGTATACCACTCACATTTGAATAGTATTACTTTCAAATTAATTAGTCTAGAGTATTTAAATTCAATAATATGTGTTATGTTTCCATAAAAATCTGCTTCATCAGATGCTTCTGATTAATTAGCCCCCTTCACACATACCCCATAATTGTACGTTTTTCTTAAGCGCCCCTGGTCTCGTGTATGAAACAAATACCCTCGAGTAAAGTATATTGGCCACCATTCTATCCGGCCCTTTACCTAGTTCTTGAACCCATGTTGGCCAGATCATTGTAGGATTCGGTAAGCTTACTTGTATGAAGTTTATTATTGTACGCATACATAAAAATATGGTACTAGATAGCTATACGTAGAACAATGAAATTATACTTACGTAATCTCTGACCCATGTAGCAAAATCTGCATCTTTTTTACACATGACTTGTTCTTCTGTTAGTTCAGGATGACAATGACGAATGTAGGTTTCACACACGATGATCCATATAAATTGATGTGCGTTCATTATAATATGAAATAAATACATTTATATATATATATATATATATATATGTGTGTGTGTGTGTGTGTGTGTACAATAAATTGACATTATACCGTACCTCTCTAATTCCCGAAAGTAGTCACAGTTTCGCAGTATATATGCATGTGCCATGATTTGGTCTACGTCATTTATATATAATTGCTTACTTTTTCCACTTGGTCGACCAACATGTTTAAACATATCGGGAATTCCTTCAGTCGGATAAATATGAGCTACACCCTCATCATATCTCGATGTCCTTTGCGAATTAAATCCTTACATTTATTACAATGCATATTGTGATCTAATATGTAAGAAAGTTAAACAAGCACATCTTTACCTCTTTTTGGTTTGTACGTACGTAGGTAAAAACCACTCAGAGAATAAGATATCTCATCGTTCAAGTATGACTGTACAATCGATCCAGCTGCGTATCTTTTATTTTTTTCTTTGCCTTTTAATTTTTTAAAGAACCGTTCAAAGGGATACATGCATCGGTACTGCACAGGTCCGCCCAATGCAATTTCATATGGTAGATGCAAAGGTAGATGTACCATCACATCGAACACAGCAGGTGGAAAAATCTTCTCCATATTACATAGTATTAAAACTATATTTTCTTTCATTATTTGAACATGACTTTCCTGCAACGTTTTACTGCAAAAATCTCGAAAAAAACCTCCGAGTGCTATACAAACAAAGAAAAATTCACTAGTTAGCATATATCTGCTCGGTTATTGACATATATTAATAATCTTTCATTTCATAATTACCTGATAGTGCTAAATGGACGTTTCAGGGTAAGAGTTCAGCAAAGATGAATGGAAACAAATGTTCCATGAAAAAATGACAATCATGGCTCTTCATGCCTGAAAATTTCCCTCATTCAATATCGGCACATGTCGCTAGATCTGCTGCGTACCCATCGGGAAATTTAATATCATGTTTTACACATGACAATAAACACTCTTTCGCTGCTGAACTAAGTCTGTATATAGGAACAAGAGCTCTACCATGACTATCCAAATATAACTCTTTCCTCGAGCAAAATCCTGTGATATCCAATCTCGCCTTCACTGTGTCTTTTGATTTGTCTTTCACGTTCATGACAGTATTTAAGAATGCATCAAGCACATTTTCTCAATGTGCATCGGATCAAGACAATGTCGTAGGTTAAGATCTTTCCAATATTGCAATTCCCAGAAAATACTTTCTTTGTGCCAATTATACCACTTTCCATATCCATCAACTTTGTTCACATGTCCGTTTCCTCCACAGTGACATGTTTTTGCTGGATTAACTTCTCTTATACACTGATAGTACACTTCATCACCGGTCAATGTTGGGGGTGGGTACTGATTTAAAACATCTTTTCCTTTCAAAAAATTTCTTTTATTCCCTCTTAAAGGATGACCTTTAGGAAGGAACCTTCTATGACAATCAAACCAACACGTCTTTCGCCCATTTGGTAATTGGAAGGATCTGGTATCGTCCATGCATACTGGACAAGCTAATCGTCCGTGCGTTGTCCACCAAGATAACATTCTGTATGCTGGAAAGTCACTAATCGTCTACATTAAAGCAGCTTTGACATTGAAATTTTGATTGCTGAACTTATCATACGCCTCAACTCCTGACGTCCATAACTCTTTCAACTCATCAATTAGAGGACGAAGGAATATATCAAGACTTCCTCGTGGATGATGTGGACCTGAATTCAGAATCGTAAGCCACAAGTATTATTCTTTCATGCACATACCGGGTGGTAGGTTATATGGAGTCACAATTACTGGCCACAAGGAGTGATTACGAGACATTCCAAAATGATTGAACCCATCTGTGCATAATCCTAAATATACATTGCGAGCCTCACTAGCAAATATAGGGTGCAACTTCTGAAAATTCTTCCACTCTGCTGTATCACATGGATGAGACATCTCTCCTTCTTTTGATTCGTGTTCTGCGTGCCATCTCATTGCCTTTGCATTGTGGCTACTCTGGTATAATCTTTTTATTCTATCAACTATTGGTAAATACCACATACGACTAAATGGTATTTTGGTTCTACCAGTACTCCCCTTGTATCTTGATGCTCTGCAAAACGGACATTTATCTAATTTTTCCTCCTCTTTCCAAAAAATCATACAATTATGCACACACACATGAATTGTGTAGTAAGGGAGCCCTAAATTTCGCATCAATTTCTCAGTTTCATAATACGACGTAGTGCATTCATTATCCTTAGGTAGGTATTCTGAAATGAGTTATGCCCACTCGTCTAGTTCACGTTCGGATTCATTATAACTTGTTTTCATGTGCATCATACGAGATGCTAATGATAATTGTGAGTGACCACCCTCACAACAATCATTTAAGGGATTGTTAGCAGCTTCTAACATGGTATAAAAAATTTGAGCCTCACTATTAGGTACTTCAAATGTACTTTGATAATCATATCCATCAGCACCTTCGTTAATATTAGTTTGATCATAACTCGTGTTATTTTCAGCGGTAAATGCATCATTTACCATTCCTACATATGTATCTTCTACATGATATACATTTTCTTGATTCTCGCTACTCCCATATCTTGCACTACAACTTCCTAAATCAACTTTCAAATCTTCCCTATGCATGTACCATACATAATATTGCGGTATAAATCCCCGATTAAATAGATGATTTGCTATTTTATTCCCAGAAATTTTTTTATTATTTTGGCAGGAAATACAGGGACAAAAAAACATACCCCTATTGTTGAGTGCAAATGACTGATTACCCACAAATGCCATGAACTCATCCACTCCAGCAGCGAATTCCACCGATATGTTATTTGTTTCTGCATTAATTCTCTATACATCCACTCCCGAAAATTAGAGAAATTATAATTTCCCCTCATTTTTCCTCTCCCAAACTAATTTTTACTTCTCTCTAAACTTTTTCTCTCTCTAGACCCATTTTTTTTCTTTCATTTCTCTCTTTTGTGTTTGAGAAGATAAATGTGTGGTGCTTATATAGAACATTTTTGTGACTGATTTGCAACTTAACAGTGACTGCGATTTGTGACTGATATACAAGTCACACTTTTCGGTTACGTTAGGTACAACGCTTTAAAAATGTGTTTACTTAACTGGGAGGGACTGAATTGTGACTGAGCTCTGCGACTTCAAATATCAGTCTCAACTCAGTCCTAAAATTTGTGATTCGACTGAGACTGTCACCCTCAGTCTCAGATCAATCTTAACAGAGTCCCAAAAGTGCGACTGATGTAAGACTAAGTAGTTCAGTCCCACTTCTGCGACTGATTTGCAAATTTTTATTCTCAGTCTCTCTTTAGTCTTACTTCAGTTCTAAATCAGTCACAAAAAGTACGACTGTTTAATCAGTCACACTTTACAGTCACATATGGCGTATTTTCTTGTAGTGTCACAATGTTTTCCGATGTGGAAACATGAACTCTCATCAATATGCGATCCTCATACTCTCCATTTACAGTTTTGAACCCAACATAGTACCACCAATAAGATTGGCGACGAACTAATAACACCATAGTCAAACCTCTGTAGAACCGAAACGATCTTCAGCCTTGTTTCCAGCTCATCTTTAGTGGAGTAAACTTGTCCATTAACTAATTGCAATGATCTTATTTTTATACCCAAATACTCATCATTTCCCATCTCTTTCTTTTGCTGAGACAAGTTTAATTTTTTTTTCTTCTTTAACCTTCCTTCGAAGGCTTATAAAATCTTCATCACTTGAGCTTGCACCATCCAAATCCTCACAGTAATCGAATATGAATTCCTCATCATCATCCTCTTCATCATGGTCAGCTTCTGTTTTAATGTTGTTCTGCGAATGTCTACCAAATTGATGCGAAAGTCCACCAACTTTTGGTGAACATCCACTAACTTTCTGAGATAGTCCACTTGACGTAGCCTCCCACTTACCCTCACATCTACCAGCTACTTCGGAGTGACATACACCAGTAGATCTTTGCACAATCTCAACACAGAGCCGAGTGGCCGCCCCTCCTGAATTGTTGCACAAAATCTCCCAATTGCCTTGTGTTATTAACTATGACCGAAGGAGAATCTTTGGTAGGAATTGCATCAGCCCTATTGGCATGTAGTTGACATTGACTTCATAAATCTCATGATTTATGCCAAAATCTTCATATACAATTTTGAGGAACTCATCAAAACTAACATCTTCACCTACTCCAACTATTTTACATCCATGAGAGTTATTAACCTTGAAAACTGACGCGGAATCCCGAAGGAATCGTCACTCCAAGTTGTAAAGGATAGTCCCTTGGTCTTGAAAGAACTTGAGTAACCCCCACCTTAGGTATATCAAACCTAAGATTGTTGTTGTTTCAACTCGCCTTCAATTAAGCAAAGGTGGTGGAACCACGGAATGTTGACTCGATTAGCCCCCCACCTTTTAGTATATTAAACCAAAGATTATTTTTGTTTCGACTCGCTCCTTCACGCTAATGGCTAGGAATGGACACACAAGTGTGATGGAAATCATTTTGATAAACCAGTTTGATCCCTTGGATATGACACGCCAAGAAAGATCGAAAAGTTCACAAAGAACAAAAGAGAATCACTCTCAAATTTATTAATAAAAAAAAAGAGTTGGATCCACACAAATGAGGTTCAAAGTGGTTTGGACTTGGCAAGTATAAAATCTCCTTAGCTTCCTTGCTTCTTTTCATGATCATATCATCCTCTTCCTCTTGAAAAGGATTTGACCTCAGATCAGGTTCATCTGCATCATAAGGAATCAAGTCATAAATGTTAATGCTAGAACTTATTTTGTACTCACTTGGCAAGTCTATCTTGTAGGCGTTTTCATTGATATTTCCAAGACTCGAAATGGCCCAATGGCCCTTGGGATTAGCTTAGACTTCTGTTGAGCTGGAAATAGTTCCTTTCTCATGTGAACCCAAACTAAGTATGGCGGGTGTAAAGCTCTTATCACGCCTTCCTTTGTTGGCTTGCTTTTGATATTGCTTAGTCTTTTGCTCAATGTTAAGCCTCGTCTTTTCATGAAGGTTCTTGACCATCTCAGCTTTGTTTTTCCCATCTACTTGAATGCCATGTGCACTTACAACAAAGCCTAGAAACACAAGGTTATCCGAACAAAATGTACACTTTTTCAAGTTAGCATATAGTTTTTCCTTTCTTAGTACACCTAAAACTGATTTCAATGCTTATTGTGCTCTTCCAAACTTTTGCTAAAAACCAAAATATTATCAAAGTAGACAACCATAAACAAACCAATAAAAATTCTCAAAACATGGTTCATTAACCTCATGAACGTGCTGGGTGCATTAGTTAATCCAAAAGGCATGACTAACCACTCATAAAGACCATGTTTTGTTTTAAAAGCTGTTTTCCATTCATCACCTTCTTTCATTCAAATTTGGTGATATTCACTCTTAAGATCAATTTAAGAAAAGACACCAATAACCATGCAGCTCATCTAACATATCATCTAAGCGAGAAATTGGGTGTCAATACTTTACTGTGATATTATTGATGGATCTGCAATCAACACACATGCGCCAAGTTCCATCCTTCTTAGGAACTAGTGAAACGGGCACGACACATGGACTCATGCTCTCACAGATATATCCTTTCTCCATCAGCTCACTCACTTGTCTTTGCAACTCCTTTGTCTCTTCTGGATTGGTTCTATAGGCTGGAAGGTTTGGAATGGATTCTCCAGATACAAAGTCTATTTGATGCTCAATCCCTCGGATTGGAGGTAGACCGCTAGGGTTCTCATCCGGAAATACATCTCCAAAATCCTGCAACAAAGAAGAAACACCACTAGGCAAACCAGGATCAAGGTTAGTATAATTCATAAAGACCTCTTTGAACATAAGTACAAATATAGGCTGATGTGAAACCAAAGTTCTCTTTATCTCACTTAACCTCACAAAGAAATTTTGGTGTATTCTCTCTTTTCTCTCTGTGTGTTTCACTCTTAAGCTCACTTTTTTTTTGTGTTTCTCTCTCAATCTCACTCTCTTTTTGTTTTTTTTTTGTGTTTGAGTCACTCATAGCTCTCTCCTCACGTTGCTTTAGAAGCAATTAATCTTGGTAGATCTCATTAGGAGTCAATAGGAACAAGCGTAATAGTTTTTCCCCTTATAACCAAATGAATGTTTGTTGGTGAAACCATCATGAACAACTTTCCGATCAAACTGCCACGGTCTCCCAAGAAGAATATGCCCAGCCTCCATTGGCACAATATCACAAATCACCTCGTCCTTATACTTCCCAATGCTAAATGGAACCACAACTTGCTTTGACACTTTGAGTTCTCTAAACTCACTTAACCATTGAATCTTATACGGCTTGGGATGTTTTTGAGTAGTCAATCTCAGTTTTTCGACAAGTGTAGTACTTGCCACATTCGTACAGCTCCCTCCATCAATTATAAGACTAGACACCTTACCAAGAACAAGAAATTATGTGTGGAATAGATTCTCACATTGCACGTTCTCCTCTAGTGTACCTTGCACACTCAAAGACCTTCTAGCTACCAAAAGATCACCTTTGGTTGCAGGTAACTCCAGCTCATCTTGAGATGACATAGAATCTGAAACCACTTCTTCCTCAGTTTCGTACTCTCCATTGACTCTAAGTATTATGGCCCTCTTGTTTGAACATTCATTTTCATAATGTCCCCTGCCATGACACTTAAAACATTGCACATCATGATTTCTTGCAGAAGAGAGTTCAACTTTACCTTTGACCTCTTGTCGGCTAGTCTTCGGCTTGGATTCAAACTTTGGTTTTGGAACAATTTTGTCTTCGCGTGAGTAGCTAGGACGTTGAGTAATAGAACTCATGCCATAAGTTTTATGTGTGCTACCCTTCCTCTTGAGCTGCTGCTCCACCAAGATAGTCTTATGTAACATATCTTCCAATTCCACATAGTGTTGCATCTCTACTCGGTCTTGGATCTCATGATTCAAACCGCTAAGAAATCTGGCCATGGTAGCCTCACGATCTTCTTCTATATCGGCTCTCATCATAAGTATTTCCATCTCTTGAAAATAATCCTCCACACTTCGGTTGCCTTGCACCAATATCCTAAGTTTTTGATGTAACTCTCGGTGATAGTGACTAGGAACAAACCGTCGTCTCATCAAGGTTTTCATGTCTTCCCAAGTCTCAATGGATCTTTCTCTATTTCTTCTCCTGCTTGTCACCACTTGATCCTACCAATCAATATCATAATCATAAAATTTAGTGGCTGCAACTCCTTGTTTAGCTCGGAATAGTTTTGACAATCAAAAACGAGTTCAATCTTTTTCTCCCATTCGAGATAGGCATCTGGATCGTTCTTTCCTTGAAATGATGGAATTTTCAGCTTAAGTCACCTTAAATTATCTTCAGCCCGACCTCTTTCTTCCTTACCTCGTCTAGGTCTCCTTCGACTCGAGGTAGATGAGTGTCCATCTCGACCATAGTAGTCAACACCGCCTCTTTGTACTTCCACCGGTGGTGGATCTCTTGGTACATTAGGCAGCCGAGGTTGTTGCCTAAGTGTTATCTCATTTTGAACTTGATCCAAACGTTTATTGACTGCTTCCATCTCAACTCTCAACAAACGGGTCATCTCTCCCATCAAAGCTTGAATTTGGAGATTTTGAATTCCTTGTATTTGCTCACCCTCCGGATTGTCGTTATTGTCGTTTGACATACTTAGAACTTGTAAGAAAAAAGAAGATTCAATAGAAAAATGCCTCACAATCTCTCAAGTGTTTGATGCACAAGTGTTTCCCTCAAATTATTGGTTTTTCTCTCAAATGTTCTCACAACCTTACGCCTTTTTCCTCTCTCTTTTTGAATCTCAAAATGTTCTTATATAACTAATCAAACACCCTTTGATTTGTTTTCCCCAAGGGTCAATGATCTAACAAGTATCACACAACTCAAGTATTAGATAGATCTTGGTACACAAACAAACAACGAAGAAATTTTTTTTTATATAAATAATAGAAGATGAAAAGTTTTTTTTCCTGTTTTTTTAATATATTCATTTTTTTGCTTTTTTCTAATTAATTAAAAAAGAAAATATGAAAAGATAGAAGTTGGAAAAATAGAAGATGAAAATATGGAAGATGAAAAGATAGAAGATGAAAAGATAGAAGTTGGAATGATAGAAGATGAAAAGATAGAAGATTAAGAGATAGAAAATGAAAAGATAGAAGTTGAAAAGGTAGAAGATGAAAAGATAGAAAATGAATATATAGAAAACGAAAAGACTAACTAACTTGCAAGTGTGCTCTGATACCAAATGACGCGGAATCCCGAAGGAATCGTCACTCCAAGTTGTAAAGGATAGTCCTTAGTCTTGAAAGAACTTGAGTAACCCCCACCTTAGGTATATCAAACCTAAGATTGTTGTTGTTTCAACTTGCCTTCAATTAAGCAAGGTGGTGGAACCACAGAATGTTGACTCGATTAGCCCCCACATTTAGTATATTAAACCAAAGATTATTGTTGTTTCGACTCGCTCCTTCACGCTAATGGCTAGGAATGGCCACACAAGTGTGATGGAAATCACTTGATAAACCAGTTTGATCCCTTGGATATGACACACCAAGAAAGATCGAAAAGTTCACAAAGAACAAAAGAGAATCACTCTCAAATTTATTAATAAAAAAAAAGAGTTGGATCCACACAAATGAGAATTACATGAGTTTATAAAGAAAAGAAAGGACTCTCTAGATTCCTCTAAACTTATTGAATGTTTTAAATATGAAGAGTAAATACTACTAAGTAAATGACAAGTAAATGTCACAATTTACTACGACTTGAATGAGAAGGACTCTTGAACTTTTGGCCTCCAAGTTTGGACTTGGCAAGTATAAAGTGGTTAGGACTTCTCTTGGACTTGTAGAAGGTTCAAAGTGGTTTGGACTTGGCAAGTATAAAATCCAATGGATTCCTTATGTTGTTCTTTGTCCAAAAGGCCTTGACTAAATCCACAAATGCTCTCATTGATTTGTTTAGCCCGTGATCTTGTAATTGGACCAACTCAAATCTCCAAAGTTCTCTCGTGATCTTCATTGCTTAGCTCCAAGTTCTCCTTAACTTCCTTACTTATTTCCATGATCATATCAAAAACCCACTCGTCTTTCTCCTCTTTCGACTTACCACAAACTAAATGATTTGCTCTATACCTCCAAAGTAAAAAATCAAAATCCAAAGAGAAGAGAAATTAGTACAAATTCTGAGTTTTGGCTATAGAGGTGGTTGGGTGTACGGCCTAAAAGACGAAAAGAATGAGGTGGGTGAGGTGGTACACCATAATAATTGATGGGCAAAATTGTCTTCTTACTTCTAGGTTAAATAATCTCAGTCTACTACATTGTTCTCACTTCTTATAATGTTAAGCCTATTATAGAGAAATTGAATGTCTACTACGCATACGAATGTATTACTCAAGTACATACAATTAGTCTACTACACATGCCATGAAAGTCTACTACACATTAGAATTTCCTCCTTAATTCCAGTCTATTAGGTCATACGTGAGTCTACTATAAAGAACTTGGAAGTCTACCACACGTTCACTTAAAGTCTACTATACATAGGAAATTTTTTCTCAGAGGCATGCTTTAAAGTCCACCATGAATGGCTCGGTGATTTACTTAAGTCTACCAGTATGGTCTTCGAAGTCTACTACACATGCCATGAAAGTCTACTACACATTGTATTTTTTTCCTTAATTCCAGTTTATTAGGTCTACTACGAGGGGTTTGTTTGCCAGCCGTTAGTCTACTATAAAGAACTTCGAAGTCTACCACAAGTTCACTTATAGTCTACTATGATGTCTACTACACATAAGAATTTCTTTCTCAAAAGCCATGCTTTAAAGTCCACCACGAAGGGCTGGGTGATTTACTTAAGTCTACCAGTATGCTCTCCAAAGTCTAACACACCAGCCATGAAAGTATACTACACAATGGAATTTCCTCCATAATTCCAGTCTATTAGGTCTACTACGAGGGGTTTGTTCGCTAGACGTTAATTTACTATAAAGAACTTTGAAGTCTACCACAAGTTCACTTATAGTCTACTAAGAAGTCTACTACACATAGAAATTTCTTTCTCAAAAGCCATGCTTTAAAGTCCACCACGAAGGACTGGGTGATTAACTTAAGTCTACCAGTATGCTCTCCAGAGTCTACCACACCTGCCATGAAAGTCTACTACACAATGGAATTTCCTCCGTAATTCCAGTCTATTAGGTCTACTACGAAGGGGTTTGTTCGTCATACATGAGTCTACTATAAAGAACTTGGAAGTCTACCAACGTTCACTTAAAATCTACTACACATAGGAATTTCTTTTTGAAAAAGTCATGCTTTAAAGTCCATCACAAATGGTTGGGTGATTTACTTAAGTCTACCATTATCGTCTACAAAGTCCACCACACCTGACAAAAAAGTCTACTACACCTCCTTAATTCCGGTCTATTAGGTCTACTATGGAGGATTTGTTCGACATACAACAGTCTACTATAAGGAAATATGATGTCTACCACACATGCACTTTAAGTGTACTACACATAGGAATTTCTTCTTCTCAAAGCCATGCTATAAAGTCCACCACGAGGGGTTGGGTGATTTTCTTAAGTCTACCATGAAGAATATCAAACGACTATACTTACCTTGAAAGTCTACTACGAGAGGCTTGTGCGCCATACATAAGTCTACTATAAAGAACTTCGAGGTATAGCACAAGTTCACATATAGTCTACTACACATAGTAGACTCTTACTCAAGTCTACGCTTTAAATTCTACTACAAAGGGCCGCATTTTGGCATTTTTCATTAATGCCATTTTTGTAAGAAAGAATTGCTCAAATAGAGCAAAAGTTTAGTGTAATTACTAAAATAGTTTTTGTCCAAAAAAAAAAAGAAAGCGTCAAGGGTGTAATTACGATTACACCCTTGAAACAAAAAACTGTTCAAACTGTTCTTTCTTCTTCTATTTTCTTCTTCTTCTCTCGTTAATTTCACAAAAGAAAAAGAAAGAAACCTATACTGTAAACCGTCGTCGTTAACTTCTCTTTCTTTTCTTCCTCGTCTTACTCAACGTGTTCTTCACTGTTTTTCATACTCGTTGTCTTCTTCTTCATCTTGTTCTTCGTACTCGTCGTCTTTGTTGTCGTGTTGTTTATTTATCAAATGTAAGTTTCTTCTTTTCTTTTTCCTCTTCTCCTCTTCTGCTTTTTTCTTCTTTTTTTCGTGAGGGCATTTGGGTTTAGGGTTGGCGTAGACATTGGGTTTCTTGATTTTGCGACATTTGGATTTCTCAATTTTGTGACATTTGGGTTTTTGTTATTCATCTTCTTATTATGTGTCAAGTAGATTTCTTCCCCGGTATGAGCCAATGTGATATAGTTCGTAATTAGTTGTGAGGGTAAGGGTGAAGTAGCGATATGATTAGTGTAGTACAGTTAGTATGATGTTTGGTAGAGTTAGGTCGCAGAGGGGTATAGTTCGATTCAATGTAATAAAGTTAGTATGTCGTTTAGTAGAGTTAGATAATCGTGTGGTAGAGTTAGGTTGTAGTATGGTAGAGTTAGCTTGTAGTGTGGTAGAGTTAGTCTGACGTGTGGTAGAGTTAGATTGTAGTGTGGTTAGAGTTGGCTTGTAGTGTGGTAGAGTTAGGTTGTAGTGTGTTGTAAAGATGGATTCCGTGTAGTAGAGTTAGTCTGACATGTGGGAGAGTTAGATTGTATTGTGGTAGAGTTGGCTTATAGTGTGGATGAGTTAGGTTGTAGTGTGGATGAGCTGGATTCCGTGTAGTAGAGTTAGTTATATAGTATGGTAGAGTTAGATTTTAGTATGGTATAGTTGGCTTGTTGTGTGGTAGAGTTACGTTGTAGTGTGGTAGAGTTAGTCTGACGTTTGTAGAGTTAGATTGTAAGAATGTAAAGTTAGCTTGTAGTGTGGTAGAGTTTGGTGTGCTTGTTTGGTATAGTTTATTTACCTGTAATGGAGTTGGGTTTTATAATGTTTATCGTTTGTTTGCCTTCATCTTTAGATATGGCAAACAAGAGTACCCGAAGAATTTTCTCACACCACGGTGTACAGGTGATGAAGAATCAAAAGCATCAACCATTTCTGCTATCTGATAAACAGGTTTTTGCGGTGTTTTCTCAAATACCAAATTGTCTATTTAATCAATTGTAGTACAGTATGGTGTCAATCCAATGGGAGAGTAACTAGCAATCAAGATTTAATCTACTTATTTTAATCTAAGCCAAATTCGGTTTTAGCGAGTGGTTATCTATCCTAGGTGACAATGAAATCTTAAAGTAAAATGCTAAAAATGAAACAAAGTATTAGAATGTAAAAACAGAGCATTAAAAGTAAAGCAATAGTGAAACTAATAATAAAGTGTAACACGAAATCTCAACCTAAAGCAGAGTATTAAAATCACGAAAATTCAATAGAGGAAAAACGGGTTCTCGAGGTTTAGGATCAATGATTAGGGTATTCCTAGGGGTTCTAGACTTATCTATCAACCTATTTAGATGAACTCTAAGCAAGGAATCACAAAGTAATCACATTCGCTCTCGCGCAATGGGACCTCTCCTAAAAGACAACCTGACTTGACTCTCGCCCAACGATTGGAAATTCAAGAGGCTTTAAGTATGGACCTTACAAAGCCTAATAACACCCTATACAATCAATCTCTTGAGCTAGGAAGATGCTATCTTAATTTAAGCATGTTCAAGTGATTCCCCAAACGCCTCTCGGGGGGGATTCACCAAGAGATCGAATTTCAATTGATCAGAAAGAAACAAGCATTAAGAACACTTAAACTAAAGAGATCTAAGACCTTAATTAAACATAAACAAATCTAGAAATCCCTAAGTTTTCCCCTAATCTCACCCTTTCCTCAAGAACCCTAGACTCACTTACTCAGTATTCATGAAATAAAACATAGACTTAAAATCGAAATTTAATTGCATAAAACTTAAGACTAGAAAAATCGTAAATGCCTTAGTAAAAATATGAGACTCGAAAATTGCTAGAAAAGATTGTATATTGAAAGTAGAAATCCTAGTAGAATTTATAGATCAAAATATCTTAAAGAAAAGGAAAAATACTTAAAGAGAAAAAGGGAAAAATTCCTTAGAAAGAAAAATGGGAATTTCCTTTTAAAAGTTAAAAGGAAATTTCCTTAAGAAAGAAAAATAGAAAAAGAACTAAAAGATAATTGGGCTTGCACAAAGGGGCTTTTGATGGGCCTTTTTCGCAGAGAAGTCCAAAGATTCAATCTTCGTCCAAAGTCTTAGTTCTGGCCCGTAAAGTCACTCGACCAAGTGATGGTCGAGTGTCATGCTCGAGTGTCGGAGACTCGAGTGACAAATCTTCTAGTTTGCATCCTGAACTTCAACCTTAGGCCAGACGATTCCTCATTGGTCTTCTTGTAATCCGAAATACTTCGTGATAAGCTCCAAAAAGTACCTAAAAATCCCTTGTATGCAATGTATGCAATGCCCGACACTAATAATGCAAATTATGCTAAAAAGAACCTAAAACAATGATAACAATACAAGTATGAATGCAAAACATGCTAAATAATGGTCCTAAAATGTGGTAAAATGCAGACACATCAACTCCCCCAAACTTAGTCTTTGCTTGCCCTCAAGCAAATATGCATCGAACTAAGATGGAAGAGAAGTTGCTGACAATGGGAACATCTTACTTGAACAAATGACACGCCAAACTGAAAAACCGTAATCCACAAGTGAAACCTCATTCTTTGTAAGAACCACAATTTACTTCATCAAGGCTTAGCATCAAGACCGAATATTCCCTAACACTTAGTTGGTCTCTTAAGAAACTCAGATTCGAAACCTATTTCTCTCAAGTGCAGTCCGCAAGAGGGGCTATTGATCAAGACCTTGGGATTCAACTTCCTCAAATTCAGCTAGTCACTAATGGTTTAAGCATTTTCGATCACTTCTCAACTCCTTACTCGTTTTTATTGGCTTTAGCTTTATCAATGAAGCACGAAAAAGTACGGGTTTACACACAGTCCCGGTTCACCTTAGGCATCGATGTATTAGCTTTATCAATGAGACGCGAAAAAGTACGGGTTTACGCACAGTCCCGGTTCATTTTAGGCGATATCGAAATGGTTTTATTGATGAACACAAGAAGGTACGGGTTTACGCACAATCCCCGTTCATCTTAGACCATATATTTTGAGCCGAGTTTTGAGAAGGATGATTTTATATTCACTTTATGCTTTTCTTCTTACTTAGCTAGCTGAACCTAAGGAAGGATCTTATGCAATGTATCTCAAGCCCCTAATTTGGAAAATAGAATTCGATTATGAGGTAACAAATCAGGTTCTTTTCGAGACACAACCTAAGTATCGGTTTCAAAGGTCAATGATCTACCAATCAGTGTTCAAGAGGGAAAAAACGCGAGTCTAAGAGTTCACTATGGTTACTAGCCAATCAACCTAGCAAGTCTACCTATCTAGCAAGATGATTCCCGAAATTCTAGACTCAATCCTATATAATGCAATGCAGCTACATGAACACTCTGTTTTTGACTTATGCATTTTCGATTTTTTTTCAAATTTTTTTGGTTTTTCTATGCCTTAGATGTGATGCAAATGATCAAATGCAAGAATAAAAACTAAGAACCACAGAAAACAAAGTCAAATATCCTCTAGAACCCCCCCCCCCCCCCTCCAAACTTAAATCACACAGTCCTTGTGTGTATAAAAGTCCGAAAGAGGATCCTAGA